>JAHSUH010005404.1:0-29475 GCA_025388415.1 Cynanchum wilfordii | reverse complement strand
AAAAAAATGCCACTTTCATCTTTCAAGTGCTCAATCTGCAGCCGAGACAAAATTTTGTTTTTCCGAGATGTTTCATCTCAAATTCTTTCTTCAAAGAATCCACTTCTTTTAAAATTTCTTCAGGAGTTCAAATAATATTTAAATCATCAACATAGACAACAATTATTGCAAATCCTGAATTTTCTTTTTTAATAAATACACATGGACAAATTTAGTTATTTTGATAACCTTCTTTCAATAAATATTCACTAAGACGATTGTACCACATTCGTCTAGACTTTTTTAAACTATACAAAGATCTTTGTAATTTTATTGAATATAACTCTCGAGAATTTGATTTATATGCTTCAGGCATTCTAAATCCTTCAAGGATTTTCATATAGATATCACTATCAAGTGAGCCATATAAATAGACTGTAACTACATCCTTAAGACGCATATCAAGTTTCTCATTAGCTTCCGGACTAAGGAGATAACGAAAAGTAATTGCATCCACCACAGGAGAATAAGTGACCTCATAATCAATTCCCGGTCTTTGAGAAAAACCTTGTGCAACAAGACGTGCTTTATAACTCACAATTTCATTTTTCTCATTTCTTTTCCGCACAAATACCCATTTATACCCTACAAGTTTGACATCTTCAGGTGTCCGGGGGCTATGGGTTTAAAAACTTCACTTTTTGCATCTTTTCATTTCACTTCTACGTCGATTTCATTTTTAATATTTGACGCCACAATATATATGAAATATACAAGAAGAAGAATGCTCTCTTTCCTTTGATCTCTATCTTATATTTTGTTCTAATTTCCTTTTGTTAACAATAGTTTTATAACACGTTATCAACACGAGGTTCTACTGGTTTAATACATTGTTTGAAGTTGGACTCGAAAATAAATAGGTATGTTATATCGATGTAACATATTCAATTATCGGGAAAATTATTTAAGACCACATGATGATGGTTATTTATCCCGAAAGCACGCAGAACTTGATTGAATCCACAAAAGGTTACGGGATTTTAATTCATGAACGAAAAAATTCTGCTCTCTACTTGAACAAAATCAAGAAAGTCAACCAACATATTTTAATTCATTTCTCAAAGAGAATGTTGTTCATGATCCTAGAAGAGGTCATGTTTGTGTTTATGGTAAATGATCCTAGAAGTGGTAATGGTCGTTGATATGAACATATACATATGATCATGATAAATTTGTTCAAAGTGCTAAATACTATAACCACCAGAAGTGGGGCAAAGAACAAGGATATGATTTGTCCTAGTATACTGTTCTTGATACATATGTTACAATATATATATATATATATATATATATACTATGCTATGTTTATACATATAAATTGATATATTGTCCTATGTTATATATATACTTGTTCATGTTGCTGTTTTGTATATATTGTTCATGTTTATGTTTTAGCTTCTGTTTTTGTTGGAGAAAAAATCTGTTTTAACAAAAATATTATGGTTTTAGTAATATATATATACTGTTTGTATATATACATGATTATATATATTATACACATATTGTTCCTGTTTGAATTTTTATATATATATCACTCTATTATATATATACTTGTTGGTGCAAAGTGTGCTTAATGCATATGTTGAACTGTTGTTGGTGCAAATTATTTCTCTACTGCCTATATAGGCAGATCATGCATACACACACATCATATATATATAGAGTAAGTGTTTGCTTAAAAATGTATATATTGTATATTAATGCCTAAGCCTGGGTTTTGAACCCAAGATCAATTGGATGATTTTTTAATATTAAACAACAACATTATTGTCCCTAAATTGTATATATTGTTTGTCCACTTGATTATATAGAGTGTTCTATGCTTTACGTTTATTATGTTATACTATACTAATGTATATATATATATATATATATATATATATGGTACTAATATACATCTCTTTTCCTTGTAAGATTCTAAATGCATACAAAATATTATATATGTTTCTATTTTATTCAGTTGTTCTTCATATATATTGGTATCAGAGCGTATTGATTCCTGAATGAGTATCATTTATCCTACTCTCTCTTTCCCTCTTTTGAATATTTTCTAGAACTATGCAGAATAATTATCATCTCGTTATCGGAATTACTTTTCTTAAACAAATTTAGATGTAATGATAGATCTTAAACAAAAATTAGGTAATGATTAAATAGATGTCGTAATGATAGAATTGTAGCAATACATAATAATGAAGAATTATTACAAATCGTTTTTAATTGGGCAGATAATATAGTTTCTAATTTAATAAAGGAATTAAATATCCCAGAATTAAAATTAGATAACCCAAAAAGAAAAAGGATCATATAATGAATACTAAACGAATTGAATATTTAGATTTAGAAATAGAAGCTTATAATAGAGTGATTCGTAATATAAGTAAAAATTATAAACTACGTTGTCATTTTCAATCTAGTCACCAACAAATAGTACATGATTTCCATTGTGAACAACCTGTTTTAAATACTATAGTAGATTTAATAATTACATTAGGTAGTAAGTTGGAAGAAATTAATAAAATTAATGACCAAATAATACTTAATGTTAGAGATAGACTAATTAAAATACAAACATTAGTGTTAGAAAAATTAGGAAATATAGAATATATAAAATCTCAAAATAATGATATCTATATAAAAATTAGGTCTTTAGATTATTCTAGCCCGAAATATATAAAATCTAGCCAAGACACAATTTTAGAACAAATAAATTCACTCCATAAATTTTTAGAAGAAATAAAACAGTTGATACTATCATGAATACAGAAGATTACCAACGAGCGTTAGATTTAACAGAAGAATATCAACAAGAATCAATAGGATATTCAAGTCATATACCAACTAATATTACTAATAAGCAGTTTGTACGACAACATAATGTTCCAAACTTAATTATGTAATCAATAAATTAGATAATCCACTATTACCTCCACCAGGACCTCCTCTTAAAACTACGGAACTTAATGATATAATGGATAAATTATCAAAAATAAATTTAGATGGGAAAATATTAAGAAAAGAAAGACATTTTAAAGATAAAAATCCTATTTTTGGAAATGCAAAATGAATTTAGCAAGACATTCTTTCTCAGGATCTAAGTAGAACACTAGCACCAGTAGGACAAACTAATATAAATAATGGCACATTTTTAGGAAGACTTCTTAGGGGAAGTAGTTCAAGTAGCAAAGCATTAGAACAGGACCATTAAATCTTGCAACTAATTTATTACAAATTAATAGAGAAGAACAGGTGCATGTTACAACTAATGCTGTTAATTTAGATATTATTAGTAAGGAATCTATACAGAAAATCAAAAAATCAGGTAAAAGATTAGCTCATCTTGGTTTAATTATGGTAGCAATTAAAGGAATGACTAGAAAACATGTAGGAGCAAAAGTATTAGTAGTAATTTTAGATAAAAGTTGGCAAAAAGATGCTAGAAAAGCTACTTTAGCAACCATGGAATTGGATATGAGTAAAAATGAAGCTTTATTTTATTGTAGTCCAGATTTATTCTCCATCAATGATTTAGATAAAATAGTAATAGGTTTACAAGCAAAAGGTTATGAAGGCTTTCTTAGAAATGATGGTAATTTATTAATAAATATAGGAGTTTTAGGGAAACTTATAAATATAGGAGTAAATTAAATATAGATGGGATAACAAAGCCAATTATATCAAAAGGAATTAAATTTTTAGAACCTATGAAAATTAAATCAGATAATTTAGAAGGATCATAATGGAATTTAGGAAAAAATTTATCCAATACAGATATTGTTAGTACCCCAGAATCACATGAAATGTTTAAAAATCGTGATGGATCTTATTCTTTAAGATTTAGATATTGAAGAAATAGAAGATAATGAATAGATTTCCTGAAGGACAAATAATAGTAGGATCAGGAATAGAATTAACTATTGATGAAGTTTTAGCCTTAGAAATAGAAATGATAGAATTAGGACATTTATTAGAAACAGATTTCCTCCAACAAACACTAGAAGGATATAAGGTAACGTATGAAAATGCAAATATAGAGTTAATGGAATCTTCTAGGACTCCTCTTGTACAAGATCCTAGCACATCTAGTAATACTCCTGCACAATCATATGCACCTCGAACATCTTATTCAACATATAATGATAGAAATGAAGCTAGATTAATTCAATGTAAAGGAAGAAAATTTCCTTTAGAAACATTAGATAGTAGTCTTTTAATAGATAATGGAAAACTTTTAAATTTAACTGCACATGATCCCCAAATTTGGCCTACTTTATTTATTAGATGATATCTCCTTTGATGCAATAGGAATGTATAATTATTTAGAAAATTTTCTAGGAGAAACAGCAAGAGCTTTATGGGAAAGTTATAAAGCAAATTATCTTATGGAATTTTCCAGAGATATAGAATTAGGAGAAAATCCTTACAATTTCACTAATAAGATAACTCTTTTAGTTCTTGGTGAACAACCTAATACTGGCTATGATAAAAAACAGGAGATAGCATTAAAACAATTAGAAATGTTGCAACTTAGAAAATGGGAATTCTGTAAACCTTTTTTCCTTGATTTTATGCATCATAGTACTGTAGCAGGATGTTATCATCAAACTGTAGGAGAAAAATTATTTTTAAAATTACCGGACCCTTTAGGTACAAAGATTTTTAGGCAATACTCAGAAGAGAAACATAAAACAATTACTGAAGGCAAGTATGTTCTTGTTTTAGATAATGTAGGAACTAAAATTAAATTTGTTATAGATAAATTAGTTGAACAATGCACAAATATAACAATTAGTAAGCAGTTAAAAGGTGAATATAGTTTTTGTAAGAATATTTATACCCCTCAAGTATATGATAGACCAGAAGCAATAATAAAAAGCGATATTATTTACGTAAAAGTAATGCAAGGAAACCTTACCTAAGTAAAGACAAACATGTTAGAAGATTTGATAGAAAGCGTAATTATAAAAATAGACTTAGTTGTTTTACTTGTGGAAGTCCAGATCATTTAGCTAGAGAATGTGATAGAAAATATAATAATAGAAATAGAGAAGCAGTTTTAATTGAATGTGTAAATGAAGATTTACTTCACATAGATGAAACTCTTTCAGATACGGAAAGTATATTTAGTATTGTTAGCATAAAAGATGTTATTTACTCTCAAGAAACTGAAACTGAAGATTTAGGTGGATCAGTTAGAAGACCTAACAGAAATGTTAGCTACTTTAGATGATACATCTGAGTCTTGTGAAAATGTCTGATAATCATCTAACTCGTAGAGAACGAGCTATTAGGTTTTTGGAAAATTATTTACATATAATGTGTAGGTATAGATGTGAAGCTTGTCTAATGTATAAAGAATCAAGATAATCATAAGTCTAGTTTACAACAAATGCAATCCATTAATGATAATAGTTTTGCTCATACACTTAATATTAGAAGCTAGGGCACAACTTTTAAGAAAAGAAATAGGATTAAAACATCATTATAATGATATCAAAAACCATTTAAAATAATGTCATATAGAATGACTAAAGGTAGTCAAGCTCAGAAACCAGATGGTTATTCTCTTAGTATAGCAATAGATAGCATTTCTAAAAATATTAAAAAATATTTTGGTTTTAGTTACAATAGAGTTACACAAATTAAATTTAACCTCCAAAGAAGACATAACCGTATGATGACTCATAGTACAGAAACAGATAAGACAGCCTATCATAATGAACAAATTAAGATTGAGGATAATTTAAGAAAATTTAATAAACTAATAGAGAAGGATAAAAGTGTTATATTAGGGAAAGATAGAAGTATTATTCCTAATAATAATAATATTCCCCATAGATTAAAACCAATAGACACATCCACATCTAGTCAGCTATTAGAATCCAGTCAGCTATTAGAACTTAGTCAGCCATTAGAACCATTAGAATCTAATTCCCAACAAGAATTGACAGTAGCTTTAGGTTTAGAATCATCTATTATGGACTCTTGGATAGATAATTTGGTACTTACTCCTGAATATATAAATATATACTCTTCTTTAGAACAACAAATTTCTTCTTCATTAGTATCTAGCTCTTCTGTAGAACAACAAAGCTTTAGAATTACATAAAGAAGTAGAACCTCTCCAAATAGAAATAGAACCATGGGTAGAAGAATTACTTAATATTCCTGAAGAATATAAGTAGGTATGTCAATAAATTGTTCTCATAATTGGATAGGAAATAGAGGTACTAATGATAAACCTTGTATACATTGTTTTAAATATCCTGTTTTACATCTTAGATATCAGTGTGTATTATGTCATAAAGAAGCATGTACTTTTTGTCTTAAAGATTTAGGAATTTCAGTCACTCCAATTCAGAAACAACCCACAAATAATACACAGAAACATAATACATTAGAACTTAGGATTTTACACTTAGAAAATTTACTACAAGAGTTACAAGAAAAATTATCTGTGATTGGATTAAAATTGAAGAAATAGATAGCTTAGATATTTTAGGAATACACTTAGAACAATATTTATCTATAGAGGATTATGAAAGTGCATAGTTAAGAGACAAATAAAACTTGACCTGATTAAATATAATCTAGCAGCAACCAAGATACAAAGAAAATTTAGGACAAATAAATCTTGTTTAGAAAATTTAGAAATTATATCACCTAATGAGGAAGATGTTGAAACCAATTATTTATCAACTAAACATATATTCTATTAAGATAAAATGTAAGATTTATATTGACAACTGGAATTTAGAAGTAATAGGAATGTTAGACTCAGGTTGTAGTAATACTGTTCTTGATAGTAAACTTGTTCCTTTAAAATACCAAAGCCCTATTCCTATAGATAAGCAGTTTTATGCTGAACAAATGGATGGTAAACTTTTTAAATATGATAGATAGTTGAATAAATATAAAATAGCTTATTATACCCAAAATGGATATACAAATCCATCTGTTAACCCTGGTAGAATAAGTCTTAGGAATTTTTCACTTAGTTGGGTAAAATTTATAATAGGATTAAACTTAGTTTTAGACCACTATTATGGAATTATTTTAAACATAATCTTAGTTTTTTGGAAATACCACCAATTCCTTATACTAATGAAAAAAATAAAACACCATATATAGAACAAGAAGAAAGAACCAGGAAGTTGCAAAGATAAAAATGATCTTGTAGAATTAGACCATATAGATATATCTCCTTATTTAAATTATTCTTGTTTTTATAATTTACTTAGTACAAGACATTATGAGATATATAATATTATTAGTAGATTAGAAAAGGATAATACATTTGTAGAAAATCCCCAAAGTCATTGGATACGAAGTTCTCTATATTGTAAATTAGAATTAAAAGATCCACAATTTAGGATAGTTTCTAAGAAAATAGAAGCAACAAATGAAAATCTTAGAGAATTTGAAATGCATATAGGAGATTTACAAAAATTACAAGTAATTAGAAGAAGTACTAGTCCCCATAGATCCTCTACTTTTATTGTTAATAAGTGAAATAGTTATAAGTAGGATGGTTATAGATTATAGAAGATTAAATGATAATATACTATAGATGATGCATATGATATTCCCGATAAAATAGAATTAATAAACAGAATACAACATAATTATATATTTAGTAAATTTGACTGTAAGTCTGGATTTTGGCAAATTAAAATGCACCCCGATAGTATAGCATGGACATCGTTATGTCATTTGGGGACATTTTGAATACCAAAAAAAAAAAACCCCGCGTCTAGATTTGGTATCGAGCAGTTACTATTCCTGAAAATACTGTATTCATCCTTATCTTTCCCAGTATTACTTTCATATCTTTTATATCTTGTTTAAATTACAACATGCAGAATAATTACAAAATTGTTATAGGAATTACTTTTTTAGATCATACAGATTTAGATATCATGATGGATTTTAAATATAAATTAGGTAATGAATTACATAGATGTCTTAATGATAGGATTATGGCTAATTATCATAATGAGGATTTATTACAGTTAGTATACAATTGGGCAGATAAAATAATTTCCGATTTAATTAAGGATTCTAAAATACCAAAATTAGAACTAGATAGTCCTAAAGGAAAAAGAAAACTTATATTCCCCCGTCATTAAAATGAATGTTAAAAGAATTGAATATCTAGATTTAGAAATAGAAACGTATAATAAAATTATACGTAATTTAAGTAGAAATTCAAAATTAAAATGCCACTTTCAAACTAGTCATCAACCTCTAAATCATGATTTCCATTGTGAACAACCTGTATTAAATACTATGATTGATCTAATGCTTACACTAAGTATTAAGTTAGAAGAAATAAATAAGCATAATGAACAAATAATGTTAAATATTAGAGATAGGTTAATCAAGTTGCAAACATTAGTAATAGAAAAATTAGAAAATATAGAATATATAAAATCTCGGAATAATGATATATATGCAAGAATCAAAACCATTAACTGTTCCACATCTACCAAAACTAATCAGGAAATAATCATAGAAAAAATAGGATCCCTTTCTAAACATTTAGAAGAATTAAGACAAATAATTTTATCATGAATTCAGAAGATTACCAAAGAGCTTTAGAATTAACAGAAGAATATCTACCAGAACCTGTAGGATACTCAAGACATAATTCAACCACAACTACTGATAAACAAATAATACGCCAAAATAATACTATAATCTGTCTTCAAGAAATAATAATATCCAAACTAAACCATATAATTCAAAAATCTGATAATCCCTTAATTCCTCCCCCTATAGTCCCCATTCGAAATGCAGATGTAGCTGACATAATAAGTAGGTTAGATAAAATAGACACCAGTAAAGAAAAAAGTAAATTTCAAAGATAAAAATCCCCTTTTTGGTATTAGAAAATGAATTTAGCAAGACATTCTTTTTCAGGATCTAGTAGAACTTTATCTAATAGAACATCAACCCCAAGTAGAACAAACTAATATAAATAATGGAACATTTTTAGGTAGGCTTTTAAGAGGCAGTAGCTCCAGAGTAGTAATAATTCAGAACCTATTAGAGCATTAGAACAAGTTATAGATTTAGAATCTAATTTAGATTTATACAGATATGATCAAATTCGATTATTGAATCCAAGAGTCTTATATAGAACTGGTCCATTAAATCTTGCTACTAGTTTATTACAGATTAGTAGAGAAGAACAAGTACAAGTCACCACGAATGCAGTTAATCTAGATATTATTAGTAAAGAATCAATTAATAAAATTAAAAAATCAGGTAAAAGATTAGCTCATCTTGGTTTAATTATGGTAGCAATCAAAGGAATGACTAGAAAACATATAGGAGCCAAGGTATTAGTAGTACTTTTAGATAAAAGTTGGCAAAAAGATGCTAGAAAAGCTACTTTAGCAACTATGGAATTAGATATGAATAAAAATGAAGCTTTATTTTATTGCAGTCCAGATCTTTTACTTTCTATAAATGATTTAGATAAAATAGTAATAGGATTACAAGCTAAAGGTTATGAAGGATTTCTTAGATGGAAATTTATTAATAAATATAGGAGTTTTAGGAAAACTTACAAATGGTAGTTGTATTCAAAGTAAATTAAATATAGAAGGAATTACAAAACCTATAATATCCAGAGGAATAAAATTTTTAGAACCAATGAAAATAAAAGCAGATAATTTAGAAGGATCAGAATGGAATCTAGGAAAAAACTTGTCTAATTCACAAACCATTAATACATCAGAATCACATGAAATGTTTAAAAATCGTGATGGATCGTATTCTTTAAGATTTAGTGATTATACTTGAACAAACTCAAAATGACTTAGATATTGAAGAAATAGAAGATAATGACTAGATTTCCTGAAGGACAAATAGTAATAGGTGAAGGTATAAATTTAACAATAGATGAAGTTTTAGCTTTAAAAATAGAAATGATAGAATTAGGACATTTATTAGAAACAGATTTCCTTAAACATACACCTAAAGGATATCAAGTAACATATGAAGATATTAATTATGACCTAATGGAATCATCTAATATACCACCTGTACATAGCCAAGGTCCTAGTACATCTAGTAATACACCTGCACAAACCTATGCAAGTCACCGTAATTACAGTATAGGTCAACCCCCTAGAACACCTTACTCAGCATATGATGATAGAAATGAAGGTAGAATTTTTCAAAGTAGAGGACGTAGACTTCCTTTAGAAACATTAGATAGTAATCTTTTAATAGATAATGGGAAAATATTAAATTTAACTGCACATGACCCCCCAAATATGGCCTACACTATTAGAGACCCAAATAGTTGGTAGAGAATATACTAAAGAAGATTTTACTTTTGATGCTGTAGGAATGTATAATTATTTAGAAATTTTTTTAGGAGAAACAGCTAGAGCATTATGGGAAAGCTATAAAGCAAATTTCCCTTTAGAATTTGCTAGAGATATAGAATTAGGTGATAATCCTTATAATTTTACAAGTAAAGTAACTCTTTTAGTTCTTGGTGAACAACCGAACACTGGTTGACAAAAAACAAGAAATAGCATTAAAACAATTAGAAATGTTACAACTTAGAAAATGGGAATTCTAGAAAACCTTTCTTTTTAGATTTTATGCATCATAGTACTGTAGCATGATGTTATCATAATCAAACTATAGGAGAAAAATTGTTCTTAAAACTTCCAGATCCCTTAGGAACAAAAATTTTTAGGCAATATTTAGAAGAAAAACAAAAATCTATAGCTGAAGGAAAGTATATTCCTATTTTAGATAATGTAGGCACTAAAATTAAATTCGTTATTGAAAAATTAGTAGAAAAATGCACAGATATAACAATTAGTAAACAGCTAAAAGGAGAGTATAGTTTTTGTAAAAATATTTACACCCCTCAAGTATATGATAAACCTGATAAAAAACCTAAAAACAAATATCAAAGTAGTAAAAAGAGATATTATTTAAGGAAGAGTAAGGCTAGAAAACCTTATCTTAATAGAGATAAACATGTTAGACGATTTGATAGAAAAAGAAATTATAAAAATAAACTTAATTGTTTTACTTGTGGTAGTCTAGATCATTTAGCTAGAGAATGTGATAGAAGATATAATAATAGGAATAAAGAAGCAGTTTTTATAGAATGTGTAAATGAGGACTTATTACATATAGATGAAACCTTGTCCGATACAAAAAGTATATTTAGTATTATGAGCATAGACGATACTATTTATCCTCAAGAACATGAAGTAGAAGATTTAGGATTAGCACATGATCTTATGGGCACACATAACTTATATCAAAATAAGATAGATCAATTAGAATACCTTACTAACGAATTAATGAATTTAGATGGAACTATTGAATTATAAATATGCCTGGTATTAGAAATCAAGTACCTCCCCAAGAGACTCCCAGAAGAATTTCCTAATCTTTTAGAACCTGAAGATGAACAATCTATGAGAGAAAGAACATATCAATTTTTAGAAGGATTATTAGCATGGACATATAGAACATGTTTAAATTGTTTTGAACATAAAGTAGCTGTAGCTCAATGCAAAGCAAGAATTGTTAGTCTTAGAAATAACTTACAACATATGCAAACTTACAATACTCATCAAGGTAGTATAAGAAATATGCAGACACAAATAGAAAGTCATGAATTAGTATTAAAAGATCACTACAAGGATTTACATAATCATTTGTTAATATGTCACATAGAATAACCAAAGGAAAAGGTACTTTAGAACATAGGTTAGACGGAGAATGTCTTAGTCTAATATTAGAAGATGTCTGTGATTGCATAAAGAAATCTTTTGATTTTAGTAACAATAGAACTTATATTTTACGGCAGTTGACACAAATAAAGTATAATCTTCAAAGAAGGCACAAACGTATGGTAAAGCGTACATGAAATAGTTCCCAAAAACAAAAGGAGAAAGCACATCTTAATTTAGAGAAATTTTATGAAATTATAGGAAAGGATAGAAGTATTATACCTAGTACTAGTCAAAACCCTAAATTAAAATTAACTTTAGGATCAAACCAACCCATAGAGAGACTTACTCCTAATCAGAATCACCAAGTAATAAACTCGGATGACTTAGATTCTTGGATAAATGATTTATTATATTGCTCAGAAAACATGGATGATATAATAGAAATAGAAATAGAACAATGGATAGAAGATTTTATTAATTTACCTATAGATAAACCTTAATGACAACAATCTGTTCTCATAATTGGATAGGAAATAGAGGTAGTAATGATAAACCTTGTATATATTGTTTTAAATATCTTGTCTTACATCTTCGTTATCAATGTGATAAATGTCATAAAGAAGCATGCACTTTTTGTCTTAAAGATTTAAATATTTCTTTACCTCCTATTCAGAAACAACCTATAAGTAATAATTCCAAGCATGAAACAGTAGAACTTAGGATTTTACACTTAGAAAATCTCCTCCATGAATTCCAAGAGAAGCTTGAGCTATTAGAATTAAAATTAAGAAGAAATGGATAGATTAGACATTTATGGAATACAATTAAATAGATATTTAGGTATAGAAGATTATGATGGTGCTTGTATGATTCAAAGGTATATTAAATTAGAAACTATTAAGTATAATTTAGCAGCAACCAAAATCCAAAGACAATTTAGGAGAACTAAGTCTAGCTTAGAAAAATTAGAAATTATGACCCCATCTAATGAAGACATAGAATATTTATCAACAAAGCATTCTAGGATATATGCTGTAAAAATTAAATGTAAAATAACTATAGACAATTGGAATTTAGAAGTAATAGGTATGTTAGACTCAGGTTGTAGCAACACTGTTCCGGATAGTAAACTTGTCCCTTTAAAATACCAAAGTCCTATTCCTCTAGATAAGCAATTTTCTGCAGAACAAATGGATGACAAACTTTTTAAATATGATAGACAGTTAAATAAATATAAAATAGCATTTTACACCGAAAAAGGATACACAAATCCTTATGTTAACCCTAGTAGGATATGTCTTAGAGATTTCTCCCTCAGTAAAGTCAAATTTATAATAGGATTAAATATAGTATTAAATCACTATTATGGTATAATTTTACATAAAAATACCCTTAGTTTATTAGAAACACCACCTATCCCTTACACTACTGAAATTATAAATCATCGGATTATAAATGAAGAAGTAGGATGTCAATGCATCACTCCAGGTAGCTGCAAAGAAGAAAAAGAATTTCTAGATATAGAAGGAAATTTGATAGATATAGAATATATGGATATAACCCCTTATTTAAATTATTCTTGTCTTTATAATTTGCTTAATACATAACATTATGAAATAGATAATATTATCAGTAGACTAGAAAAAGATAATATATTTGGTGAAAATCCTCGAGTCACCTGGTCAAGAAATTCTCTTTATTGTAAATTAGAATTAAAAGATCCTCACTTTAGAATAGTCTCTAAGAAAATAGAAGCAACAAATGAGAACCTTAAAGAATTTGAAATGCATATAAATGATTTACAAAAATTGCAAGTTATTAAAAGAAGTACTAGTCCTCATAGATCCCCGGCTTTTATTGTTAACAAAATAGTGAGATAGTTAGAGGAAAAAGTAGAATGGTTATAGATTACACAAGATTAAATGATAATACAATTGATGATGCTTATGATATTCCTGATAAAGTAGAATTAATAAATAGGATACAAAATAATTTTATTTTCAGTAAATTTGATTGTAAATCGGCTTTTGGCAAATTAAAATGCATCCTGATAGTATAGAATGGACAACTTTTACGTGTCCCTTAGGACATTTTGAATGGTTAGTTATGCCATTTGGCTTAAAGAATGCTCCTAGTATTTTTCAAAGAAAAATGGATGATATTTTTGGCAAATATAGAAATTTTGTAGCAGTTTATATAGATGATGTTCTTATTTTTAGTAAAAATAAAACAGATCATATAGAACATTTAAAAAAGGTATTAACTGAATTTGATAAATATGGGATAGTAATTAGTAGTAAAAAAGCACAGTTTTTTAAAACTAATATAGAATTCTTAGGTATAGAATTAGGCAATGGTAAACTTAAATTACAGCCTCATATTGCTAAGAAAGTCTTAGATTTTCCTTCAGTTAAAACTATTAAAGATTTGCAAGCCTTTTTAGGATTAGTTAATTATGCAAGACCTTTTATACATAATTTAGGAAAAATGGTTGGTCCTTTATATAGTAAAATAGGAATTACAGGAATTCTAGCAGTTAAATATGCTCTCGATAATTTTAGATTATTTCTTATTAATAAACATGAAATTTTAGTTAGAACTGATTGTGAAGCTATAGTAAAATTTTTCGAAAATAGGAATAGCAAAAGAATTAGTCAAAGAAGATGGCTTGTTTTTAAGGATAGTATTATCAATTCAAATTATCATATAAAGTTTGAACATATCAAAGGTACTGATAATTATTTAGCTGATAAATTATCTAGATTTTTACTTATTGATCAACAAGTGCCCGAAGCACCACCTTAGTTATTTATTTTACCGGTTAAACAAAGCATTCAAAGCTGTTGTGGATACCGTTTGATTACTGGAGTCCATAGTTGGTAATCTTATTATAGGATAATATTATATTTAGTTCTCCCGGATATTGTATAAGATTCGCTCTTAATCCAGGTACCGTTTCATTACAGGAGCCCGAGACATTTGGGATTAGGAATAATTGTTACATAGCCTAGAATTATTATTATTTTTATTGTCCTTAACATTATTTTAACATTGCAGATGGCAGCCAATATTCCTAGTCGGTTCAAATTCGGTCCCTATAGTCTTATGACTTTCCCACAAAAGAATGCATTCCGATCCCAATTTCCCCTTTTACCTTAGCAACAATGCTTGGTTGATAACCTGTTCAATCAACCAAAATCAAACCAATTTCTCACCATTATCCATGCTCTAGTTGGCCACCTAGCCAATCTCAATGGTCAAATCCTTTGTTTCCAACCAAAACCCTCTCCTAACCAAGATGAACCTACTGAACTCATACTTTCACTAGCCTGGCGTGAAAAGGAAAGGTTACTGATAGTCGAAAATGGTAACAAAGCAAGGCGTATTGCTGACCTAGAAAAGAAGTTTCAAGACATGGAGAAGAAGCTCATTGAAACCACATCGAGCTCAACTTGCTTAAAAAAGAATGGGAAAAAGAATTGCACAACAAGCAAGAATATTTGGAGATTTTTCCCGAGAAACTTGATCAAGTTCGTGAACTAATCCAAAAGTTTGTCTTAAGCGACACTAAGAAACACCTTTTGGCAACCCAGGAATGTTTACGTACTATGGCAGAAACCAAGGAAGTTCCTTTCAAAGGAATGACTCTGAGTGTGCTTGTTTTTAAGGAAGAAAAACACCCCCAAGCAGTACTACAAATGCGATAAGGGATTCCATTTTGTCCAAGCATCCATTGATCTAAAAACATGGGAAGACGTGGATAACCTCTTATCTTTCAAAAACTTATTTACGACTGGGATGATCAAAAGAGTTACTGTTAGTCATCCTAGGCAAGTTATGGATTTCATTGAACCTGTTTCATGGAGGCTTGCCTACATTCTTCAACAAATATTTAAGACTGGTTTTATCCGAAATGGGTATATCAATCTTGAATTCGAAACAGTCCCTCGGTCACTTACACTTCCTGACGCAGCCCGACACACCGTATTGATCACAACGCATGATTACAAACTGGCGGTACAGAGGCCCCTCGACTTTTCTTACTCCCTCCTTAAAGGAGATATAGAAGAACAATATACTCTGGCTAGAGTATATCTGCAAGCATCACAGCCGTTGATTATGCATGTTCCTCGATATGACTATCAACTTCTCTCAGAAGATAGGAATATGAAAATATTTGGCGGTCCTTATCCCCACGAAGAACCTTTGATATTCCTTTTCTTAATCATATCACCGAGGATGTGGCTCAAATGTTTCATATCCAATCAACGAGCCAAAGCACCAGCTCATCCGTCACTATGGAGACCACCTGGACACTCATGCAAAACTCCACTGGGTTTTGTTACAGCGAGACCCAAGATGGAAATCCCGAGTGCGCTGCACTATTCCTTAACATGATCCAGCTGACTTTACTATGCAACCACTTGCTCAATAATGGATCTACTGTTGATACAGTGAATGGCGGCAACTTTTATTTTCTGCTTTTTGCATGTTTGTTTTTATTGACAGCTGTATTGTATAATTCGCTGTCTTAAGCTTTGTGTGTCTTATCTTCTACGCTTTGTGTGTCTTAGTTATTAAGCTTTGTATGCCTACATATAGAGGTCTCTCTTGTAACAACAACACAAGAACAAGAAGAAGAAGAAAAAAAAACCCGAATACATAGAGAGAAGGCAGAGAAAAATAGTGTGAGAAGTGTGAAGTTTGCTTTGAAGCTTGTAAAAGTTTGATTTGTAGTTTGTATCTCCGATCAACATTTATAATACTGTAAGTTTGTATTACTTTTGTGTTATTTTATTTTAAGATGATAGCTTAAAACCCCTCCGGGAAAGAGGGGATTGATTTTCGGAAATTTTCAGGAATCATATGCTTATTACTTCTTATATCCTTTCCTGCTTTCTTTGTTGTTAGGGTTTTTCCTTGTTGTTCTTTTTATATTGTTATTTCCTTTTATATGTGTTGTCCTTAGTTCAAAAGACTCTGGTTAAACTTAAGAGATAACTGTGAATATCTTGGATGTTTATTAGCCGTAAGGTTAAGGTGAGATCCGAGGATGTCAGTTGTTTTTTTTATATTGTTCTTATGATTGATAGACTCTGGTTAGGCTTAAAGGATTGTGAGTGGCCTGTTAGGGAAGAAGCCCGTGTTTGGCCTTTGATTATTCCGGATGCCTATTAGCCGCAAGGTTAAGGTGAAATCATAAGAGGTTGTTTAAAAAAAAGTATATTGTCCTTTAGGACATTTTGAATGGTTAGTTATGTCATTTGGGTTCAAAGAAAAATGGATGATATTTTTGGTAAATATAGAAATTTTGTAGCTGTTTATATAGATGATATTCTTGTCTTTAGTAAAAGTAAAATAGACCATGTTGAACACCTCAAAAAAGTATTAACTGAATTTGATAAAAATGGTATAGTTATCGGTAGTAAAAAAGCACAATTCTTTAAAACAAATATTGAATTTTTAGGCATAGAATTAGGAAATGGGAAAATAAAATTACAACCTCATATTGCTAAGAAAGTTTTAGACTTTCCTCCTATTAAAACAACAAAAGAATTACAAGCATTTTTAGGATTAGTAAATTATGCACGACCTTTTATACATAATTTAGGAAAAATGGTTGGCCTTTATATGGTAAAATAGCGCTTACAGGAATGAAACAGTTTAATATTGAAGATTATAAACAGATTGATCAAATTAAAAGAGCTGTTAAAACTCTTCCAGATCTTAAATTACCTTTAGATAGTGATTATATGATAGTTGAAACAGATGGTTGTGAACAAGGTTGGGGTGGAATTCTTAAACGAAAACCCAACAAATATAGTTCTAGTGGACAATATAAAGAAAAGAATCTTAGTAGTATAGATCAAGAAATACTAGCAGTTAAGTATGCTCTTGATAGTTTTTGGTTATTTTTAATAAATAAATATGAAATCTTAGTTAGAACTGATTGTGAAACTATTGTAAAATTCTTTGAAAATAAAAATAGTAAAAGGATTAGTGAAAGAAGATGGCTTGTTTTTAAAGATAGTATTATTAACTCTAATTATAGAATAAAATTTGAGCTTATTAAGGGAGCAGATAATTATTTAGCTGATAAATTATCTAGATTTCTTCTCTTTGATCTACAAGTACTTGAGGAACCACCGTAGTTATTTCAATTAATTACCAGTTATACAACATTCAAAGTCAGTTATGGATACCGTTTCATTACTGGAGTCCATAGTAGGTAATAATACGTGATAATGATAGATTCACTCCCAAATATTGTTTAAGATTCATTCTTAATCGAATCTGTTTTTATACTTGGAGCCGCGACATTTGGGATTAGGTATATAATTTAGAGTAGAATAATTATAGGTTTTATTTTGACTGAGTTTTATTATTGCAGATGGCAGGTCTTATTCCCAAGCAATTCAACTTTGGCCTATATAGTCTAAAAACCTATCCCCAAAAACAATCTTTCAGAACCCAATTTCCTATTCCCCATGAACAACAATGCTTAGTTGATAATCTTTTCAACCAACCAAAAACATCCCAGTACATTGATGTTATCCATGCTTTGGTTGGTCACTTGGCTAATCTGAATGACCAAATTAATTGTATTCAAACCCAATCTTCTTCCAACATAGTTGAGCCCTCTGAACCTATTTTTTCCCCACTTTGGCGTAAAAACGTCTTATTGCTGAAAATAAGACCAAAAACATTCGTATATTTGAACTTGAGAAAAACCTAGAAGCTCTTGAGAAAAAACTAGCTGAAAAAACCGCAGAGCTTAGTCTATTGAAGAAAGAATGGGAAAAGGAATGGAATAACAAGCAGGAATACTTAGAAGTTTTCCCTGAAAAACTGGATGAGGTCAAAGAATAAATCCGAGAAATTGTTATGACAGATATGAAGCGCAAAATACTTGCAACACAAACAAGTTTAAGGGCTATGGCTGAAACTAAAAATGTTCCTTTCAAAGGAATGACATTGTATGTTCTAGCCTTTAAAGAAGAAAAACTTCCTCAGCAATATTGCAAGTGTGATAAGGGATTCAACTTTGTCCAAGCATCTATTGACTTAAGAACATGGCAGAATATTGATTATTTCTTATCTTTTAAAAATCTGTTTGAGACAGGGATGATAAAAAGAGTTATGGTTACAACTTCTAGGCAAGTTACTGATCATATTGAACCTATTTCCTGGAGGCTTGCCCATATCCTCCAACAGATATTTAAGTCGGATGTAACTAGCAACGGATATGTTAATCTCGAGTTTGAAACTGTTCCCCAATCTCTGAAATTCCCAGATGCTGCACGACACACAATTCTTCACTTTTAAAAGGTGACACAGAAGAACAGGATACTCGACAAGAGTATTCCTTCAAGCATCCCAGCCGTTAATTACACATGTGCCAAGGTATGATTTCCAACTTCTTGCGGAAGATAAAAACATAAAAGTTTATGGAAGTCCGTACCTACACAGAAGATTTTTTGATGTCCCATTCCTCAATCACGTTACCGAAGATGTGTCTCAAATGTTCCATATTCAGTCTATGAATCAGCAACAATTGTTCAGCAATTTTGGAGACCATTTGGACTCATATGCTACAGAGATACCTCCGGGTTATGCTACTGAGGTACCAGACTTGGATCTAGGCTTAGATGATTTACATGATATGGACCAGCACGATGAAGACAATATGATTGAAGTTTGAAACGGAATTTTGAGTGCTCAGTGCACATCAGCTTGTGGGACATTGCAGCTTCACTGTTCATCAAATGACAGCTTCACTATACATATAATTCCTGATGGCTTTCCTGTTTATGATATGGTAGCTTTTTACTGTGTGACATTTTGGTAGCTTTTTACTGTGTGACATCTTTTGAGTGACAGCTTTCCTGTTGATAGTGTTGCATCTTTATCTTTTGTTTGTTTACTTTGTATGCCTATATATATGGCTTTCTTCAGAAAAGGAAAACACACCCCTACACACACACACACGGACACACAAGAGAGAAATCCCCGAAACACCCGAGTGTAAGAAAACTTTATATTTCAGAGTGTTGTTGGTTTCAAGGTGTGCTATTGTAAAGAACTTCAAAGACATCAATAAAATTGTAAGTTTGCTTGTTTAAAATGATACAATATAATTCTAATAGTCTGATATATAAAATAGCAAGTCCAAAGTTAAGATAATCTGATATATAAGTTCATGATATATGATGTGTTATTTGAGTTACATATAATATTAATATAAATAATATAAATAATCGAATAAATAATACTAAAAATAATAATAATCTTTAATATTAAAATAGGTTTGTCACAAATAAAATAACTCAATTAGGCAGAGCACCTATCGAAATAGTTTAGTAAATAAGGTGGTATTCAGATTTTAAATTTATAAAAATCGTTTTTCCCTAAGAAAATTCTAGTGTGGAAAATATAATCAAACTAATTATGAATATGATTTGTGAATAAGGATCATTCAACAAGTAAATCAACCAATATCAAGAATGATAAGATTGAATTCTAAATCCTAGAAAGCAAAGTAAAGAACAATATAAGGAATAAAGCAAGTAAAAAGGTTGGGAGGAATTCTTTGTAAAATATAGGTGAGATAAGAGGATACAAAATACCAAGTATAGGATAATCTTGGATCTAGTATCATAGCTCCACCAAATTCAAGTCTAAAGTAGAATCTCTTCCATACGGATCGTGGCAAGAAATTCCTAGATTAAGAACACTTGAATGTTAACACAACTATATCTCCTATCAATCATCCAAGGTCCGGTCCATCTTCTTTGAGGTTGTACACAAGGTTTGTAATCATTTTCGAGTAAAATCTTGTGAGAACAAAAACTTGGACTTATACCTGGAATGTCCGCAATTTTGAATGCAAAAGCTTGCTTATATCTTTTGAGTATACCTAATGTGAGCTCCTTTTGTTTTTCCATTAAATTTGAAGCAAGTATTACCGGAAGTTTACAAAGGAAGTTTGCTTCGTTTGAAGTTCCTTGCAATTTGCATAAGAGTCCAAAGAATCATCATCTTCACAAATAGTAACATGATTAGAATCTTCTATCAAAATTTCATTCATGCTATTTTCCACAAGTTGATCAATAAAATCCAATGAAAACAACTCATCTCTCATAGAATTCAAGTTGTAAGACATGCTTTCCTCATCTATTCTCATTTTGATATGATCATTGAGAATTTCATTCAATGCCTTGATAGTAACTAGAAAGGAACTTCCAAAAATGAGAGGAGCATCATCATGCACATTTAAAACAATAAAATCTATAGGACAAATCAAAGAATTTATTTTCACAAGTAAGTTTGATGCAATTCCTAAAGGAAAATGAATTGTTCTATTGTCCCATTGTACTCTCATATTGGTGAATTGTAAATCATCCACTAAAGCATGCAAATCATGTATACACGATAGAGAAAAGTGATTAGGAAAATTTTGAATTGAAGAACATCCTTCCAAAAGTGCTATAGAACATACTTTATTCAAAGTTACTCCATCAAGCTCCAAAGAATATTTCTTAGTACAAATATCCTTGAGAAATTTTGCATACTTTGGCATACTCAAGTAATGGCAAATTCAAGGAGATGCTTTTAAGAGAGTTAAAGAAATGATGGAAGATCTCCCTTTCTTTTCCTTGCTTAGAACTAACTGTACGGGGCATGATATTTTGTGCCATTAACTCCATTCTTTTTCTTCCAAGCTGCAAGAACAACTTACTCAAATTTTCTTTCCAATTCCCTACAAATGGAATCTGGAAATCACATTGAAGAAATGACAATGAAAAGAAAATAATGTATGCTCTCGGGTACTGCCAAAAACAAAGGAAACACAGGGAAAAACAAAATTTCAATTCTGGAATTTTTACAAAACAGAGGAAAATACAGAGATATACAATAATTAGATACTGGAATTTTGAATAAAACAGAGGAATTAATCAATATAGCTACTGGATTTCTTTTCAAAACAGAGGAAAACAAATGCTGAAATTTTCAGAATGACCAAAACAAATTTCAACTCACAAATTTCTGGGCACTTCCATCAAAAACTATTGAAGAAAACTCTCTGAAATTTTGCACAAAAACAAAACAAAACATGTAACAACTACTGGATTAAATATTAGGCAGCAGTGATGCAAAAATCTGCCACTGTACTGTCCAAAATTTCAGCAAAAACTGAACAAAATCAAGCATTCAACAAATTTCAGAATAATTTTACTGAAAATTAATTTTACTGAAAATGCAGTGTACAAAAACATACAAAAAAATAGAACAAAAATGCTTATGCATTTGAATTTTCTAATTTGAACATAAGAAAGAAGTGATACATACACATATAAACTACATGCTATTCATGAAGAACAAAAAATAAATGCAATTACATCAACTAACACCTATATACCATTATTTACAATACCAAGTAGAATGAAATTATAAAGAAACCATACACTAATCTAATGAAAAAAAAAAATGAAGTGCAAACAAAATCATCATGTATTTAAATAAAGAATAAACTGTAAAAGATTTTGAAATGCATTATGCATACACTATCTATATCTATACATTGAACATTAGATACAGTAAAGAGATGAGATATACATCTAATGTATCTATATGTACTAAATGCTTATGCAAAATCAAAAAGAACAAAGAAAAAGCACTACCTACTGGAAACTACAAGTTGCAAAATATTCATAAATAAATATACTATTGAAACCATAAACATCATGCATAAGAAAAGAAAATATATACGTTATCTATATTTCATGCAAGAGTAAAACAAAGCATGCAAATACAGATTATAAAAACAAAACATGCAGTATTAACCTATTAGAACATAATAACCTAATTCTAACTACTGGAATGCAGAAATTTAAGGAGAAATCCATGTAATAATATTTACCTAAATCACCATGCAAACTATACCTAAGTAAAAGCTATGCAAACTGTACTACTACAAAATAATATGCAATTTGGCAAAACTATCAAAACAACTAAATCATAAGCTAAGTAAAAGAAAACAAAGAGCAATGTATTCATGTAAGCATAAAACAAAACATGCAAATTCATGCAAGTCTACTAAATAACATGCAAAGAAAAGCAAAACATGCTAACTAACTAAAAAAATGTAAGACAACTAAAGAAAATGCAAAAACAAGTAAATGACAAGTAATGAAACTAAGATTAAGAAGAGAAGTAAACTAAACTACTCTAACATAATACCTAAAAATCAAGATAATATCTATAACAACTATCAAAAATCATAAAACAAAAGCATGGAAATACATCTAAGAACATGAAATAGAAATCAATCAAAGAAAGAGTCAAGTTAGAAAACTAGTTAGATCTTATACTAACCACACCTAAGAACTAGTTAGAGAAAGTTAGAAGGATTAGAACAAACTATATCAAGTTAGAAAGATAGGAAAAACAATTAGATCTAAAATTCTTAAACTAAAGATCAAACTAAGATGTTAAACCTAAGATCTAGGTTATTCTAAAGGATAAGGATCTAACCTAATCTAAAGCACTAAACTAACTAAGCTATCTAATCTAAATCAACTAAAGTTAACCTAAATCCAAAATATCTAAGCTATATCTAACCAAAATCTCTAAGTAAAAGTTTACCTAAGGGATCTAAAATAACCAAAACACTAACTAAACCTAAAAATCATGAAACTAAATCATCTAATCTAAGATCTAAATCCAAAAATCTATAATCTAAGCAAAAACAATTCTAAGAAAATGAATCAATAAGAAAGCAAGAGAAACAAAATACAAGTAACATAAGAAAAACTACTCAACTAAAATAAGAAACAAATGAAATAGAAACATCTAAACTAAATGAATTAAAATCGATCAAGCAAATATCCAAGATCTATCAAAGAGATAAAAGATATTCTAAGAATTAGACATGAAAAGTAAAAGTTACTTGAGAATGATATCATAAAACAAATCATATCAAAATTAATTCGTTATAAATTTCACACCGTTGATGAAAATTTTTCCCAAAAATTACAAACGAACTTAGAGGAAAAACATCACGAAAATTAATAGGATTCCCCGGCAACGGCGCCAAAAATCTAATGTGTTATTTGAGTTACATATAATATTAATATAAATAATATAAATAATCGAATAAATAATACTAAAAATAATAATAATCTTTAATATTAAAATAGGTTTGTCACAAATAAAATAACTCAATTAGGCAGAGCACCTATCGAAATAGTTTAGTAAATAAGGTGGTATTCAGATTTTAAATTTATAGAAATCGTTTTTCCTTAAGAAAATTCTAGTGTGGAAAATATAATCAAACTAATTATGAATATGATTTGTGAATAAGGATCATTCAACAAGTAAATCAACCAATATCAAGAATGATAAGATTGAATTCTAAATCCTAGAAAGCAAAGTAAAGAACAATATAAGGAATAAAACAAGTAAAAAGGTTGGGAGGAATTCTTTGTAAAATATAGGTGAGATAAGAGGATACAAAATACCAAGTATAGGATAATCTTGGATCTAGTATCATAGCTCCACCAAATTCAAGTCTAAAGTAGAATCTCTTCCATACGGATCGTGGCAAGAAATTCCTAGATTAAGAACACTTGAATGTTAACACAACTATATCTCCTATCAATCATCCAAGGTCCGGTCCATCGATAGGAAACTAATCACATTAACTTTGCACTAATCGTATATCCAAGGTCCGGCCTAACAATTAGTGTTAATCCGAAACCACAATCTCAAATCAAAGCTTGAACTAGAGATAAAATTCAGATCTAAAGTCATCAATGAAATTGCAATTTGAATCAATAAAACCACAATCATTCAATCCAAGAACATCACAATATCTCAAGTAATTTGTAAAATACAACCAACCAAATCTACCTATAAGAAATGTAGAAATGAGAATTCCTAAGGTTTGGTAACTAATTACAAAGAATAACAAGGAATAATAGAAGAAAAGGGGAAAGTGAAACATAGACATTAAACCTTCTTCCTCTTCAACTCCTTCTCTTGATTCTTCTTTGCTTCTTCAACTTGGATCTTCAATTTGTGTAGCCCAAATACCCTAGAATATATTCAGCAAATTTCCTTACGGATCGAGGCAAACTCACCAAATTAATCCCAAGATACTCAATACTACAACAAGTAGAGAGTGATCTCTAAGAAAATTGGAAAATCAAAGTATAGATCTCTCTCTAAGTTCTACCAAACCTTTACAATGTCTTAACAATTCAGCATAATCCAACCTTAATACAAGCCAATCTAAATAAAGCTAAAAATTCTAGTATTTATAGATCTACTAAACCAGGGGCAAAATCGTCATTTTACATAAAATATTCTGGACAGAGCATCCTTACGGGCGTAGCCCCCTCTCTATATACGGGCGTTTAGAGCAGGTTACTCCTTACGGGCGTTTGATCCAGAGTGCCACGGGCGTAAGGAAGACGGTTAATTCATACGGGCGTAATGCACACAGGGCAACGGGCGTTTAATCCGATACGGGTGTTATGCACAAAAGGGCAACGGGCGTTTTACTCAGATATGGGCGTAAGACATCTTCCACGGGCGTAGCACATTTCCAGAATATTGCACTTTTGCCTCTGAATTTATCTTTTTTCACCAATTCGCCCCTGAAGTTACCTAAAACAGAATATTTGCAATTAAACCCAAAATCAATCAATTTATCTCAATTTAATACAACTATTATCACAAATCATGCACAATTTATATCTCAAATCATGATCATATTTGATGTTATCAATATATCTATATATTACTTGAATTATGTTTTCTATGATTGATGGTTTTCAGCTTTTTCTTTTCAATTATTCTCTTCTTTATTATCTTCTTGATCAAAAGACTCTGGTTAAGCTTAAAGAATAACATTGATTATTGGAAGATTTATGTTTGTGCTTGTATTTTATTCATACTCTTATAATTAATAGACTCTGGTTAGGCTTAAAGGTTAGACTCTGTATTTTATTCCACACTGTTTTGTATATATATAGTACACACTGGCTGCATATTAAAAAATATTATATGATAATGACAAAGCTTGGGATAGAAACCGAGATTTACTACTTAAGGCTTGCAGTATATACTACTACACCACTTGGAATTTATATGATTATTTTATTCTTTAATTATAATATTTTTAATTTTTTTTTTAATTTTTTTAATCATATTTTTATATGATTATTTTTTAATTATAATTTTTTAAATTGTCTTGTTGACAGTGCAATTGCCCATAATATCCTTACGAAAAAAATATATATTTCATTGCAAAAATATATGGGTGAAACAAATATTACTACAATTTCGGGGAGTACAAAAATAGTTGAAGGCTCTAGAAGAGCAATTATAATGTTACCCAATGGAACAAAATTGAATATAAAAAATGCTTTATTTTCATCAAAATCTCAAAGAAATTTGTTAAGTTTTAAAGATATTCGTCTTAACGAATATCATGTGGAGACTATAAATGAAGGAAATGATGAGTACCTTCATATTACAAGCATTGTTTCGAGTAAGAAAATCATATTAGAAAAATTAAATATGATTTCTTCCGGCTTGTACTACACAAGAATAAATGCATGGTATGACCGGTTAGGGCATCCCGGTTCAAGTATGATGCGAAAAATTATTGAAAATTCTCATGGGCCCTCATTGAAAAACCTGAAATTTTTCAATCAAAAGAATTTACATGTGTTACTTGTTTTCAAGGAAAATTGATTATTAAGTCATCACCAGTTAAAGTTGGAATTGAATTTCCAACATTTTGAGAAAGAATTCAGGGTGATATATGTGGATTAATTCACCCTTCATGGGGACCATTTTGATATTTTACGATTCTAATAGACGCGTCTAGTAGATGGTCTCATATAAACTTATTATTAACTTGCAACTTGAAGTTTGCAAGATTGCTTGCTCAAATTATTAGATTTCAAGCATAATTTCCAGATTATACAATTAAATTAATATGTTTGGATAATGTTGGTGAATTCTCATTTCAGGCTTTCAATGATTATTGTAAGTCAATTGGTATAAGTGTTGAACATCTTGTAGCTTATGTTCATACACAAAATGAGTTAGATGAATCTTTTATTAAAAGACTTCAATTGATAGCTAGACCTATGATTATGAGAATTAAACTACCCGTCTCAGCTTGGGGCCATGCAATTTTGCATGCAGTAGCACTTGTATATGTTAGACTAACAAGTTTTTATATGTTAGACTAAATATTTCTCAGTTTTAGATGTGCGGTTTATATTCCTATAACTCCACCACAACGCACAATGAGTTCTTTAAAACAAATTGGGAATATATGTTGTGTTTGTTTCTCCTTGAACATATGACGGGAGGTCTTTTTATGACACAATGTTGTCGATTGTCATTTTGATGAATCAATGTTCCCGGGATTAGGGGGAGAAAAAGAAAAACAACTTGGTAAAAATATTACAGGAATACTTTGCAACATCTTGATACTCATACAAATAAATGTGAACTTGAAGTTCAAAAGATAATTCATTTGCAAAATATAACAAATTAACTGCCAGATGCATTTACCAACCTAAAGAGAGTGACTAAGTCACATATACCAAATGCTCTTATATGGATTGATGTCTATAAATGAAATAGCAAACAAGTCTATAGCACGCGAGAAGCGTGGTAGACCAATTGATTCAAAAGATAAAAATCCCTGTAAAAAGAAAGGGAGCAAATGTTTATAATGAGCCCGGGTTTAACACTCCAGAAGAGTCAAGAGACATAATAAAGAAAATAACTCCGGAAGAAGTTCAGGTACCTGAAGAAAATGAATATATTTGATAAGTAAAGAATGATGAGATCTCAATAAATTATGTCTCAACGGGAAAACGATTGAACCGAGAAGAAATAACTATCGATAGTATTTCGTATATAATGTGGCGTCAAATATTAAAAATGAAAATGATTATAACGAGCATACATTCGTTGATGAATATCGACGTAGAAGTGATTGGATGAAATGAAAAGATGCAAAAAGTGATGTTTTTAAACCCATAGCCCCCGGACACCTGAAGATGTCAAACTTGTAGGGTATAAATGGGTATTTGTGTGGAAAAGAAATGAGAAAAATGAAATTGTGAGTTATAAAGCACGTCTTGTTGCACAAGGTTTTTCTCAAAGAGTATTTTATGCACGTCTTGTATGTCCATAGCTTTAAAACTCCACTACTTCAACTACATCCACTACCTCCATATAACCTCCATGTAATAACTTATGTAACTTGTTTACAATTATAGTGTAGGACAACCACCTAGGACATCTTATTCAACATATAATGATAGAAATGAAGGCAGATTAGCTCAAAGTAATGGGAAACTATTAAATTTAACTGCACATGATCCCAAAATTTGGCGAACCTTATTAGAAACTTGGTCACAAATAGTTTGTAGAGAATATACTAGAGATGATTTTACTTTTGATGTTATAGGTATGTATAATTACTTAGAAAAATTCTTAGGCGAAACAACAAGAGCCTTATGGGAAAGTTATAAAGCAAATTATCCAGTAGAGTTTGCTAGGGATATAGAGTTAGGAGAAAATCCTTATAATTTCACTAATAAATTAACTCTTTTAGTTCTTGGTGAACAACCAAATACTGGTTATGATAAGAAACAAGAGATAGCATTAAAACAATTAGAAATTGCAACTTAGAAAATGGGAATTTTGTAAACCTTTCTTCCTCGATTTTATGCAGCAGGATGTTATCATAATCAAACTATAGGAAAAAAATTATTTTTAAAGCTTCCAGATCCTTTAGGTACAAAACTTTTTAGGCAATACTCAGAAGAAAAACATAAATCAATTATTGGAAATATTGCAACTTAGAAAATGGGAATTTTGTAAACCTTTCTTCCTCGATTTTAGTTATCATAATCAAACTATAGGAGAAAAATTATTTTTAAAGCTTCCAGATCCTTTACGTAAAAGTAATGCAAGAAAACCTTACCTTAGTAAAGATAAGCATGTTAGAAGATTTGATAGAAAACGTAATTACAAGAATAGACTTAGTTGTTTTACTTGTGGTAGTCCAGATCATTTAGCTAGAGAGTGTGATAGAAAGTATAATAATAGGAATAAAGAAGCAGTTCTAATTGAATGTGTAAATGAAGATTTGCTTCACATAGATGAAACTCTTTCAGATACAGAAAGTATATTTAGTATTGAAGATAAGGATTTAGGATTCGCACAAGACCTTATAGGAACAAATAATTTATATAGAAACAAAATAGATCAGTTAGAAGACTTTACAGAAATGTTAGCTAATCTAGATGATAAAATTGAACTTTATGATGTCTTCTAGAAATCAAGCTATTACATTCTTAGAAAATTATTTAGAAGAAATGTGTAGATCTGAATGTGAAGTATGTAAGATGAATAAAGAATCTTTAACCCATCTTAGATCGAGATTGCAACATTTGCAATCTATTCATGATTAGATTCACTCTTTTACAAACTAAAACACAACTTTTAGAAAAGGAAGTAGTGATACGAACCCTTTATCACTCCATAAAAATCCATTTTAAAAATTGTCATAGAATGACTAAAGGTAGTCAAATTCAGAAACCAGATGGTTATCATCTTAGTTTAGCGTTAGAAGCTGTTTCTAGAAGTATTAAAAAATCTTTTTGGTTTTAGTATA
>JAHSUH010005402.1:0-10823 GCA_025388415.1 Cynanchum wilfordii | reverse complement strand
CCTATTTCTTCCTTTAGTGTGCATCATTTTGGGGGGCTTTCGGTTACAAACGCAGTTGTTTCCGGCTACATATAAGTGAAACGATAAGTATTGATGGATTCTCTTGTTAATGTGCGCGAGGCAGTTGAGAAACTATGTACGTTTCTGCGGTCTAGTGTCCAACCCGACATGGGCTTAGATACCACACAAGATCTTTTCGCTCTTCGAAAAGAAGCGAAGAACCTCAGTGTAGAAGTCGAAGTGGCGTTCCTGTGTTCCCCGCCCCCACATCGTGTTCCCCTTTATATTTTGTTACCTCATAGGGTAATGCGTGGCACAGTCTGCCTCATCACACCGTCGCCTCAACATAGATTTAAAGAAAAGGTACTAGCTCTAAGCGAAGATGGTGATGAGATTGCCCAGAGTGTGATGAGAGTTATTGACACAGAAAAACTTCGGACAAAATTTGCAGATCCGGTGTCATTGCGTGCTTTTGCGAAAGGTTATGATAACTTTATCGTGTACGCTGTGAAGAAGTACCCACTTCAGCTTACTGGAGAATTTCTAGGCCACCGGCGGCTCCCAGTGTGGGTGAGCAAGAAGGGGCCTTTCGCGACCTCACTTTCAAATGCAATGAGGACTGCAGTCGTCCCGCGTCGAGGGAAAAATGCTGTAACATGTTGTATTGGACACACTGACCTGACCGCTGAGCAGATTGAGGAAAACGTCAAGACGTTTGTCGAAAAGCTTACTAAGCATCCTCAGGGTGCAGCATTGAAGGACGTTTTGCATATTCGTGTGGCTGGAACAAACGCTGGAGGTGTGCGAGTAGGGTTCCCCATTTTTGGTCAAACTTTTACATTCGAGTTCGCTAAGACACCAAAAAGTAAAAGACCTCGCGAAGAGACATCACAATGCCCATCATAAGCATTTTTGAGTGTACTTTTCAGGAAAGTGATTGTGGTTTTTATTTTTAACACTGTCGAATAAAATAATAAGAATAACAAAATAACAGCGCCCTTTCATAATCAGCCTCTACTGTTACCTTTGCAATTCGGATGTCTTAGTATTTTCCTTCTACCTGAGAATACGCCTTGCCTTTGTATTTATATGCCACCATTTCACTTTTTTGCCTTTTTTTTTATTCTCTTTTTTTTGTCTTTTTTTGATGGGGAGCCAAAGATCAAGTTACTAATTTACTCAAGTAGACTTCTGAAAAAAAAATTAATTCAATTTTGTGGTCCTCAACTATTCCACCCTTTATCAAGATGTCTTTTATGAAGGTAGGCCCGCAGTCCATGCTCAAGGAGGGATCGACTATGGTTGATGAGCCGGTCCTGAAAAACATTCAAGCCTGTCGAGAGCTGTCAAGGATTACCCAAAGCTCTATGGGTCCGTACGGACTCTGCAAAATGGTAATCAACAATCTTAACAAGCTGTTTGTTACACACGACGCGGCAACCATCCTCCGCGAGGTGGAGGTTGAGCACCCTGTAGCTAAGCTCCTGGTGCAGGTATCTAACGCGATGCAGGAGGAGGTTGGCGACGGCACCAATTTTGTGGTGACTCTCAGTGGTGAGCTACTTTCTCAGGCAGAGTCACTTCTGCGAATGGGTCTTCACCCCAGTGAAATTATTGAGGGCTATAAAAAGGCAGGGAACAAGTGCTTGGAGCTGCTCGAAATCATGATCGCCTGCACTGTAAACGACTGCCTTATTAAGAAAAATGTTACAGATGCTATTCGTACTGCCATAGCTTCTAAGCAGTATGGCTACGAGTCCTTTTTAGCGGATCTCGTCGTCGAAGCTTGTATCAATGCGTGCCCGTCTAATGTGCGAGCTTTCAATCCAGACTTCGTTCGAGTTGTAAAGTTGGACGGCGAATCTGTGTTGTCTTCAAACTTTGTGCGTGGCTATGTGATTGGACGCGACTCTGAAAGCACCGTAAAACACATTACCAATGGAAAGATTGCTGTGTACAGCTGTGCTGTGGACGTGCCGTCTTTGGAAACTAAGGGTACCGCTCTCATTGAAAATGCCGAGGATCTTCTTCAGTATTCCCGCAAGGAGGAGGATGTTATGGAGGAAATTATAATGAATATTAACAAAGTCGGTGCGAATGTGATTGTATCCAATTCTACTTTTGGTGACCTGGCTCTTCATTTTATTAATCGGCTTGGTATGATGGCCGTCCGTGTGCCCTCCAAGTATGAGATTCGTCGTCTGTGTGCCGCGGTTGGAGCGCATATTCTGAATCGCTTGGATACGCCAACACTGGAGGATTTGGGTTCGTGCAATCACGTTGACGTAACGAATATGGGGGGAAAAAATATTACTACATTTTCTCAAGATCGTGATGACTCAAAGTTGTCCACAATCGTGGTGCGAGGTGCCACACAGAACGCCCTTGATGACGTGGAGCGCGCTATCGATGACGGCATTAACGTTTTTAAGGCACTCACAAAGGATAACCGCCTTGTCGCAGGTGCAGGTGCACTAGAAATGGAGCTGCAGAAGGAACTGACCAAGTTTGCGGAAGCGAATCCGGGGTTGGATCAATATGCTATACGCAAGTATGCCACAAGCTTTGAAGTGGTAGCCCGTACCCTGGCTGAGGTTAGTGGTTATAATGGAACAAATATGGTGACCCAGTTGGAGGCTGAACACAATGTAGGGAAGAAGTATCAAGGTGTAAACATCGAAGATGGCTCTACACTTGATGCTTTAGAGGCTGGTATTGTCGAGCCGTATCTGACAAAGTACTGGGCTATTAAACTTGCTACAGAAACAGCAGTGACAGTGCTGTCAGTAAACCAAATTATTGTTGCCAAACAAGCGGGGGGGCCCAAGAATCGCCCAGACCAGAGTCGCGACGAGGATTAGATGCTAATGAAAAGGATGAAAGGAATAAGAAAAGTAATTGAAAGATTATCGCGTTTGGATGAAGGAAACCGCAAAATTCTAATCTGTCGCATTATGGGGTGATATGGGTACTTTAAAATGAGCCTATATCATATTTCGACATTAATAATATTTGAAATTTTTAATTGACGGAATCTAAATATAGAATTTAGTCCAGTATCTAAAGATACTGGGGGAAGCAATGCATAGTTTCTCCACAATATAGATCTTCTTACTCTTTCTTCTATTGTTTGGAGGAATTTTCCCATCAGCCTTCTTTCCCTTCCATCGTTTGTGATTTATCTTGTTTTCTTTTCTTGTTGTTATAATAAGGGGGAAAGTGTGTTACTTAATAAACTTTCCTGAATATTCGCCTAAAAATTTGAGGGTCTTAAGCACACCCCGCATCATGATTTGATTGTCACTGTCTCGCTACAAAATCAACATAGTATGTTTGAGGATTTCGAAATGCACTATTGTTTGCATCTATCTGAGCTCGTAAAAGGGCATTATCGAGGGCTCTAGTGAAGCCAAATGGAGTGATAAAATACTGCTCTACCTTCTGAGGATCATGGAATTAGAAGGCTTGGAAATCATTCAGGTTGATGATATAGACAATTTGTTTGGTTATTTTATGTTAGCTGAGATGATTGTGAAGTTGAAGCCTGAATATCAACTGCCCACGCATGAAATTGTTCCGCGGGACAAAGTTTTCGATCCTCCCTGAGCTGCTGCCATAGCTAAGAAACAGGTATCTCGAAAACTTGCATGCATCGCAGCCTGATGATATACCTTGGCGGATGCTTTCGAGTTTTCTCTAACGACGTTGCCTGAGAATTAGTCAAACCTACAGAGATCTTCTCCTTTCGGGAGGGATTACCGTATCGTATTATTTTGTTATTATTTGGAACGTTTGTTTGCGTCTTAGTGCTTTTTAAAAGCAAAGGGAAAGTCTGAGCAAGAAATTAATTTCTACCTTTTTTATATATCTGTTCTCATCCTCGGGTGCGCATTCTTAGCCTGACATCATGTGCAAATAATCCTATCGCTGGCTCTTGATTCATCCTTTCATTTTCTGTAGCTACCCTAATCATAGATTTTTCTCTTAAAGAAACAGACGAATAATATCCCCTTTATAAAATTGTTAAACTTTTTTTTTTTCCTTGTATTAGGAGGCGAGGTACATACTGTCTGGAAGATTTCTAGGAATGAACGATACGCTCCAGAGTTCGCGTGATGTGCGCATAACCGTAGAGAATTCTATCGTTGCTGAAATAGGTGCGTGCACCGTTGGACGGTGCTCGAATCCCAATACCTCTGGGGATGTTCACTCTCACCTTTCAGCGTTAACGACACGCGATAGTATATGGTGCATACCAGATGTTATTCCAGTGGGTGATCTCGTATGGCCGGCACCATTACTTTCGATGTGGAAAAAAATGAATTACAGCTCCTTTGCCGGCGTATTTCCATCTATTTCTCGTGTATGGTTAGCTGTAGATAACCGTCTCATTCTTTGGAATTACCGCAGCGAAAGGGAGATTTGTCAATATGACGAGATCCCAGAGCTCATTGTCGCTGTGGGAAATCCTGTCCGGCCGCCAAAGGGCATTTTTCAACCTCATGTCATTTTTGTGCTCCCCGTAGCCACTTCTGAGGTAGTTTATTTACTTGGCGTGTGCATAGGAAATGAGGAAGAATTGTCTGAAGTAAGGCTAGTTAATCTGGGGTACAGTGTGATGACTTCTTCTCTCTTGACGAAGATCATTGGAATAGATGAGACTGGGAGAATTTTTTGTGCCGGAGCAGACGGCAACTTATATGAACTGCGATACGTCCGTGAAAGCACTCCGCTTATCCCAAGGATACGAATGGTCTGTTTTTCCTTTTTCCTTTCAAAGTGGCCCCTACTAGGACAGATTTCGTCACTGGTAGACACAGTGAAGCAGACGTGGACCGGACCCAAGGCTGGGTTGTGCGACATTATCGTCGACAAGCGTCATGACTTGCTGTTTAGTCTAGACGAACGAAGCGTTATTAGCGTCTGGCGCATCTTGCCAAATGATCTCAAATTTTTAAAATCGCTTTCTCACCAACCAAGCAATTATCTTCCATCTACTACTTTCCATACCCAGTCACTCTCTCCTCTATGCAAATTGTTCGTAATTGATCCGGATCACGATGGTTGCACGCTCACTGCTATTGCTGTCTCCGGCGAGCAATTCCGTTATCGCTATACCGATCATTATACGGGAAATCAAAGTGTTGAATTTGTGCTGCGGGGATATGTCCCTTCGCATTGTAAAGCTTCGCGTGAAGTGGGAGTCTGCTACGCCAGCGGCTCCGTGGTTATTTTAGTGAGCTTTACGGAGGACTCAGCTGATGAACTTGTCATAATTTCCTCTCCAAAAGCCATCATGGAGCCGCACAGCAAGCTTCGAAACATTGTAACCACCCTTGACTCGTCTGAGTCTCGAATCATACGCGCAGATGCCATTGAGATGATCTCTCCGGTGGGTCTCTGCATGAGTCCTAATGACCTCTGTGCCCAGGTGAATTACCCCCCTTCAATTTTTGCAGTCGTGCATCGGCATGGGATTTCCTTCTTCCTCCAAATGCGCCCAGTTGACACCCTTTACACAATCATGAGTGTGTCAGACACGAAAAATCGAGAGGGTCTTTTACAACGTTTCGCGTCGATTTACAACGTCGTGGACTACACGGCGATGCTGCTTCAAATAGCGATTGGTGCGGTGAATATCAGTCACTTTATTTGGGGTCCCTTCACTGCAGACGGTTTTAACAAACTGTCGGCAAGCATCGTTAACATGTCTACCCACACTGGCGGACTTACGTTTAACCATTTGGGCGCTATTCTATTGAACTGCAGCTCTCCCACATCTAAACGTATAGCGCGGGAGCTGCTGCGCAACGCCACCCTTTCGACTACACAAAACAATCTACCGGACGCTTCTGGCACGAGGCAGGTATTTATTCTCTTTTCACCGTATTCAAGCGCCGTAGTCGTCTATATGGCACGCGCGCTCTACGATGTCTGGGACGTCCCCCTTCAAAAAATGTCACAAGCTAATCTGAAAACTGTAGAAACAGTTTTTTCCCTTTTAGCTTGCTTTCTTGAGAGTACCGAATTCGCGAGCTGCAGTGAAGAAGGTCTTAGAATAGATATCCCTCATCGGTGGGAGATCAACAGGGTTGTGGTGTCGCTACCACCTGGCATGACACTATCTTTATATGATGTCAATAAGTTTCAAATGATCATGTTGTTCCAGGTCTACCAGATCGCCCGTAAAGCCCTGCAAACTGCGCTTCTTTTGCATCAATCTCGCTTCCTTCCGCTTCGCTCCGAGGATCGTCTCTTAACCTTTGGCCAAATTGTTCGCGATGAAACAGTAGCCAGACGACTGGGCCAGTACTACAGCCAGTTGATATTGTCTTCCCGAGGAGGTCCTGAATCTGCCGCAAGCCAGCAAGTTCACTTGTTTGCCGGGCTTCAAAAACGATGCCCGTACTTCTTCGCTAGCGTTGACGCACAAGAGTTTAAGGCAATGTCCGAGATAGCGGAGCTTACTTGTGGCGGTAGTCTTGACACACTAACGGTCTCGCAGCTGGACCAGTGGATGGCTTCGGTTGCACCACGTGCGGACTCTTACTGGTTCTCTGGTGCACTCCAGACGATTTGTCACCAGCTCAAAGATCTCAAAAGGGAGGACCTTGCAGTACAACTTCTTCTCCACGCGGCGAGACAGCTGGACCCGAGCAACGCTTCACTACCACTTTACCTTACCGAGCAAGGCGGGCGTTTAGTGCAGAATAATGTCGGTACAACGCTTTACACTCTTTACCAAAATAAGTGTCGCGCGCTGCAATTAGTAGTTTCCATCTTGGAGTCGGCTTGGTTGAGTAATCGTAGTGTCATCGACATACTCCTTGGCAATCCGCACAAGTCTGGCACAATATGGGAGATTGAGCCTACCGATGAGTTTGCGCACCGCTATCTACTTGATTGGATGCGTGCACCACGGGAGGATTCGAATCTCATGCAAGCTCTTCGAGACACCCTTGTAGCTGCGCATTCCCCATTCCTCGAGAAATATCTTACCCAAAGCTCAGCTCTCCTGGGTGAAGAGTACGCACACTATCTGCGTCGTACGAAGCACGACTATAAGGCTGCCATTGAACACTGTGTGGTGCTTGCACAGTCTCCACTCCTTCAGATCCCCCCTGCGGATCGGCTATCCTACCGAATACGTTGCCTAAATGAGGCGCGGGAGTGCGCGTGCGAGTGCGGTTCAGGGCAAATTCATCAAATTGAGCAACTTCTTTTCCCTTTTGGAAGCTCAACAGAAACTTTTTAAAATAGTCACCGATTTCATCGGCTCCGGTCAGTCGCAGCTGGATAAAACATGGCACGTAGACGGCCGCATGGTGACGGAGCGAGATTTGGCCTTGAAACACGCGGAGCAGCTCTCTGAAGGTGTCTGCTCCGTGAGTGAGATTCTGGAAATAGGTGGGATGTACGCAGCCTATGGTGGCGCGGAGGTGCAACTCGACGTACTAGTGAGCTCCAATGTCAGCGACTCATGTGTATTTGCAAAGTGTATCCTGCGGGCTTATCAGTACAGTGATGATAGTATGGAGGACCTTACACGCCGCCTTATTGAACGCTATTACAAAAGGTGCGTTTTGTTTCCTATACCAACTGTGATTCAAGTCCTAGAGGTATGTTATTATGTTAAGTTTCCACAGGGATGTTCTTTGGCGCCTAAGCTGCTATTAAAGTTTGGTGTCGACGCTAAGGTTCTTTTTTATTCATACCAAGATTTGATCGAAGAACGGTATCAAGACGCGGCCATGTGTGAAACGTACACTCGGGCTGGAATTACAACCGCGTATCTCGTCCATTCTCTAGCGTCTGTTCTTCATGAAATGGCTAAGGCCGCGCGACGAGGTACACTTCGATTTACAGTAGTAGCTCAGGCAATGCGAGTGGTGCTGGATTACATAAGCTTATGCGCTAACGGTCGAACGATTGGAGACACTGAGCGTCATGCCTTGAGTGAAGCCGAAAATTATCTTCGGATCTCGGACAGCATTATTAACGCTCGCTAAAATCAAGGTCCGAGCCCCTCTCCAAGGGATCAGTTGTGAGTAGCAAATATAGCTTAAAGCTTCGCAAAGAAAAAATAATAATTGATGCATGGGCATATACATAAATAAATAAATATATATATATATATATATATATATATATTTGCAATGTATTTGAGTAAGAAAAGATTAATTGAAGCTCTGTACGTTGTTCTCCGCCTTAAAAAAAACTTTGTACAAACTAAATGACTGAAGGGAGGCTATCCTCCCATTCTAGCATCCCTCAGCAGTGTAACCTTTTCTTTGGCATGCCTGGGTCTGCGACATTTTAACTTCCACGTGCAGTATGTATATACTACATTGGAGGAAAATGAGGATTTACTATAATTCTTAAATATTAATCTTTGTTATTATCACGCTTGGATTCATCAGTCCTCTTTTCTTCGATTTTCAGGAACTTCTGTAAAGGCAATTAAACGATTTCATATAGATAAAATTGTATAATGAGCACCCTTTAAAGCAAAGCTATGAAACAATATCAAAATAGAAATAAAAAAAAATGTCAATAGGGAAGCATTCTGGAGGCAGTTGTTGCGGCGGTGTTTGTGGGCGTTATTGCCAAATTTTGATGTCAGCTATGCCCACTTTTTTCTCTACCCAAACCAGTGGCCGCAAGGCAATAAGGGTGCCATACCGCTTTTTGAAAATGGTTTTCAGGATCTTTTGAAAGTGCAGCTTCAGTGGATTGCTTTGAAACTTGTGCAACTCGTTTTTATTCTCTCTGTAATTGCATTATTTATTTTAAAGTTCTAGCCCTCTTTTTGCAGTGAGATAAATTAGATCGATGCACAGTTTTAAATGGAATAAAACGAATGACTATTTTTACGTACTCCATACTGAAATTACAGTTTTTTTTAACGCATTACTTCCTTCAATTAATAGGCGTGCTTTTTTCCCCTACCACCTTAGACGGGAAACTAAAAGCTTTTCATTGTAAATCTGCCAAGACTTTTGCTTGCTTATAGTAATAATATACGCATATCGAATCCGCAAGGTCCCAATTAGTAATGAAATGAAGAATACGGAAAGTGCTGTGAAACAATTACGTGCACGAATAAAGAAAAAACGAGCTGAAGCTCACAAGTATCTTGACTGCCAATTTTACGACCGCTGCCGCAATATATTACAGCTCGTTGAAAAAAAGATTCTGACGGGTACTTCAAACAGAATCCGTCCTCCCTACCACAGTACTCTCTTTATGTCCAACGCCCCGTGTATTGGGACTTCATCCAAAAGAAGCTTAGCAATTATAGTTACAGATCGGCACCTGAATTCATAGAAGATATGCGTCTGGTAGTCAACAATGGTTATGCTTACAACGGTTTTACATCAGCTGTTTCTTCTATTTGCAGGGATATGGAGCTCGCTATGGAAGATTTATTCATCAAAGAGTTGAATGCAATGCCGCCGAATATTAGTGAGCTTAGGAGGATGGGTACAAAGCTGAACTCTGATATTTCAAAGGAAATATGGAGAACGATATGCTTTTACGAGAAAAAGGACGAAAAAGTGGCAGGGACTAAGGCCTCGATTTCTTTGGCGCAATGTCGAACCGCCACCCTGCGGAGAATACGGGAAATCATGGAGTGTGCGGGTAATCGGAAAAAGCAAAAGCAGACGGCACGAGAAAATGGGGCTAAACGATCGTCTTCTGTAACCATAAAAGAGCCGGTGCGGTTGCAGCGGCCCGTCTCAAAGAAGGTTGCAACGTTCCCGAAAGCACATGGAAACGACAAACCCCTTAAAGAAGATAGTCCAACACCGACGTTGGAGCGAGTTCCACAGAACGCTCGCTCCGACAACTTTACCGTTCGTGAAATCAGCCCGATACGGATGGAAGATGACGGCATATCTAGTGTTGAACATGATTCAGAAGACTCACCTACCTTTGAGCCAGAATAGAAAAGTTTAATGAGTCACAGTAGTGCTTACCCCCTCTTTGTATATTTATACGGTTAGCGACGAATCTGTATCGCATTATCTGCAGTACAAAGAAACAAAGAAATCTCCCTTCAGCATCAAGGAGGGTCAATAAAGGCGAGACTTTATGTATCAGAATCCAATTCTTACCCTTTCCTTTCCACAAATTACAACTTTTGTTGGCATTGGATGGTACCAAGCAGTGATTAAAGAATATTAATCTGTGCGCGCGATGAGTAGGGAATTATATCAGTGCTTGGACCTTTTCACTAAAGGTCATTGGACTCATCAATGAGAAACTAGAAAAGCTTCAACCTTAGTGGTGCAAGGTATTTCCTTTTCGCCCCATTTATCACATTCTTATAATTTGGGAATGGGGAATATTCGATGGATTTTTTACCCTTAGTGTCGGAGCGCATCCTGATAACGTGTCTCCTTTGCCTTTCGAATTTGCACTATTTTTATTTACACCCTTGTTCTTAATGCTTTTCATCAAGACAGATTGAATCGGAAAAGAAGCATGCAAATTGCAGACATCATGTTTTCTATACCAAAGTCGATTCCTGTTTCCCAGCCCCAGCCGATACTGGCATCCTCAGAAACACTAGATCGACCCATCTCTACTCCTCCTTCATTGTGCCGGTGCCCATCTCAACCGGCGCGAATTTCGGCACTAAAAGTTGAACCCCCAATTCTACCGGCTTCTGCTGTCATACCAATGCCTGCTATGCCGGTTGCCGCGCCAGCTTCCATTCAAATTCCAGTTCAGGAGTTAATTATGATACCCCCGAAGCGCATTCCGTCATCACCTACAGACTTTGGTTCCAAGTCAAATACAGAAACCGCACTAAAGCC
>JAHSUH010005398.1:0-10914 GCA_025388415.1 Cynanchum wilfordii | reverse complement strand
AGTTGGAAAACTTGGGATCAAGAAATTTCTTTCTATGTCCAAAACCTACCAATTCATCACACTTTGATCAAGCAAAGAAGACATTGCCCAAGTCGCCATTTCCATAGGCCAAGATCATGGATTATTTACTGTAATTTTATGTTTCCCAATTATCTCCTTATCCCTTCTTTCCTCACTTGTTGTCTTCCCTGCTTCCCATTCTATGTTTCCTTTTCTTTAAAAAAATAAAATAAAATAAATCATGGTAAGAAGATTGTTCATTTCCTAGAATCAGTTGTGAGGAGAACTGGGATTTTATTTTGTGATGTGAAATCAAATTAAATGTAAAATAAATATGTTGGTCATAATATGTTTTATAAATCAGAAATTACTCCAATTCTTTTTAAGGTTAAAAAAACATAGTACATTAAAGAAAATTTAAAAGTGTCAACAAAATATGGAGCGTAGTTGGTAATAATATTACATATAACTTTCGAATGTCATGAGTCCGGGACTAATAGTAGTAAAAATATTTCAATTTTTTTTTAAAAATGAAAGTATAATATTTATAAAATTTAATGGTTATGTTTAAATTAAATTATTTTATTAATGACTTAAAAATAATAATTTAAATACGAACAAAAACATAAAATCTGAAATACTTACATTTAGAATCTTTTAATATTATTTTATGTCATTTATATGATTGACCAAGTCATTCATTTATTTTTCATTAATTAATCTCATATTTTTATGTGTTTGGATATCATTAATTAATTTTATAATACAATTAATTAATTTAAGTAATATTCCAAATATACAAATTTTTTATATCTATAAATAATATCATTAAATAACTAAAATAATTTTTTTTTAATGTCATTATAATTCTATTATACTGATATTTTAATTTTATAAATCTCTTAAATAATATCTTAAGGTTCTCTTAAAGATATACTCCCCCTATTGATCTCTTGCGAAGGTTTAGTGAAAAAAAAAAAAAAAAAAAAAAAAATTCTTCTTGGAGAACCCGACCAAGATCATCTACCAAATTTTCTTGCTCCTACTTTACACGCCTGTCCGATCCATTCTTTACTTTCTAACTCAGCAATCAAAGGCCGAAGCTTTCCAGTACTCGCATCAACCGAGCTCCAGACCGGATTTGGCCCTGCCTCTATTGCCTTCTCCTGCTTTTCGGGCGTACAAGAAGGAATAATAGCGGTAGCAGTAGCAATTGAAAAATGGCAGATATTTGGGCTTGGCTACTGTTCTTCTTCATTAACATAGGTCTCTTGATCATAGTTGTTTACCAGGTCAACCCCTTTTAAACCCTTCAAATATATTGGAACTCTTTACTATGTGTGTGGTAATTTCTTGAAAAATTTTGTTCACTGTGCTTCCTTTCTAATATTTTAGGTGTATTTATGATTATGGGGTTCAGAAAGTTTCATACTTTTTTTACGAAATTTCTGTTCTTTTTATCTCATCTGCCAAGGGATATTTTCCTTTCTCAATTATGATATAGTAATATATTCAATTGTTGGTTTGATTTTGATCCCCTAGGCTGGCATTGTCTAGATCCTGCGGTAGCAATAGCCTCTGGAGAAATTACTTCTTGCAAGTTTGCCTAGGGACCCAACAGAAAAAGTCCCTGTTGTTTAACTGCACTCAGGATTCCTGTTTACGGTATATCTAATTTGTATAGATGAAAATGGAAGAAGTTGGAGCTCCAAGACTAAAACTTTATTGTTCTATAGCCGTTAAGTAGCTTTTAGGGTTATACTGCAGCTGGTTCCAGCTATTCAAAGTGAAAATTTTGTAAAGATTTTCCAGAAGTAACCACAATTCCTTTCTAATAACTAAGCTGAAATCCCATAAACTCTTTGCAGATTATGTGCTTGGCAGATCTAGAGTTTGATTATATCAACCCTTATGATTCTGCATCAAGAATAAACAGAGTTATTTTACCAGAGTTCATCACCCAAGGTGTGCTATGCATCCTTTATCTTGTGTCAGGGCACTGGGTTATGTCACTCCTCAGCATCCCCTACCTGTACTACAATGTGAAGCAGTAAGTTTTTGTGTTTCCTTTTCCTTTTCAATATTTTCCCAGCATTACAGAGTTTTGGATGCTTTCAAACCAGTGTAAATGTGCTTACCATTAAACTACCACCCATGTTGAATACACTTCTTGCCTTCTATGAACGTATGCACCTCTGCCTTGTTTTCTTCTATTGTGCTCTTACCCAATTATGTGATTACCTATCATGAGGGATTTTGTATCAATCTTGTAAGTAGACTTTTTGCATTTTGCTGCAGCCAGTGGCTCATTGTGTTCGGTTAGTTTTCCTTTTCAGCAGCTGTAGTAAAATAGATTACTCTTCCTCATTATGTTGAGTTATTTCATCTCTCTGATTGCAAATGTTCAGATTAGTTCAAACTAATTTCCATTTTGATCTAGGCACAGATTTATATTACACAATTGGATCACGTTGTTCTGTTCACTACTACTTTCTCTCTCTCTCTCTCTCTATATATATATATATATATATGTTTATATAAAATTACAGCTCATATTTGAGACCTAAGCATTTCTGGCCTAGTTATACCGAGTACAAACTAGAAAGAAAGTTGAGTTCCATTCTTTTCTCTTCTTCTGCATGGGTCTAGCTGTATAAAAGGATAGATCAATTTACCATGGTTCCTTTCAGAGCTTGTTAATTGTGATATAGCAAAAAAAACTAGTTGATGTTTGGGTCAATATGAGGCACAGTTAATGAAAATTTCTGGCTTTGGTCCCTTGGAACATGTCAATCGATCTATTTTACTCGTGCTAACTTTAGGATGTTTAGGCACATTGTTTTTGGGCCATTTACCTGTATTTGTTTCAAATTTGGAATCAAGTTATAATTGCGTTCTAGTTCTTTCTGAAATTGCTTTGATATAGATAGTTACCATCAATTGTACATAATATTAGTTCTTCTAGAAAGTTTATTTGGTCTTGCAGGCATTTATGAGTACATATGAGCTTATTCTGTTACACTTTCTAATTAACAATTTGGGTTGTATTTGGATTGGATTTTCTTTTTTTTTTTCTCATGTGTACATTTTCGTTCCCCCCTCCAAGAAAACCAAAAAGAAAAAAGGAAAATTTGATTGGAGAATGAAAAACTCTTTTGGAAATGGGCATCCAAATTCTGTTCAGAATGAGAAGGGGAAAGAAATATGATAGACGCTGAAGCAGTAAGACCTTAAAATTGGAACTTCCTACACTCTCTCAGTCCTTTAAAAGAAGCCCACCACTTAAACAGAAGATCCTTAAAGAAAGAGAAAATTAGCGATCTTTAAATATAATTCTGATTTCTCACACTATTCCTATAATGATTTTATCCTCTAAAGGATGAGACCCTCTTGAGTATCTTCTAGAATTCCTCGTACTTGCTGTTAATCCTCATTATAATGTTTTGTTTTAAGTTATTTCCTGTAATTGTTTGTTGAGATTCATCAGTTTTACTATGGGCTTGTTTTAAAACATATTGCATATGCATAAAAAGGCACTGGTATATCATGACTCAATGCTTGCATTGAAGGGAAACAATACGAATAAAATTGCAGCTTCCATCACTATGGACTTGTCCCTTTAGACTAGAATTTATGCTTCTTTGCCTGAGAAGGGTTAGGTTTATGCATAGGCTTCCAAATATTACAATTCTTGTTTAATGATTGGATAGCTTCTGCGTCATATATATATATATATATATATATTTCAAATTCAACCCCTGAGATCTAAAAGTTTGCCCCTTTCCGTCATACACACTGTGGGTGGCTTTCTGTATACCACGAACATGGTTATATTGTTTGGTTCATATCCAATTAATTAATTAGCAAAACATACTGCTAGTAGAATATAGATATGAGTTTGACATTTTTGGATATGGTGCATAAATGGATCAAGATGACAGCCCAGGAAAAATCCTATGTGATTTCAAACTTTTCCCCTCATTTTTGGTGACTATTTTCAATAAAAACTGTAGTGTAATGTGTATGTTGAGTTGTCATACTGTCGCTTCTTTGTACCTGTAGTTTTAAGTTTTTCTTAAACTACTGCTATTTAATGTGGATGAATGAAAATTTCCTAGAGGTAAAGGGTGTATTTTTATTCCTTTTCTAGTAGATTATGGGAACTAACTTAAGAACTTGTTTCCCATATTTATGCTTTGATTGAATGTACATGATAGTAGTTACAATCAAGTAATAAACTTTGGAAAACACAGTGCTGGAGACATTGTGTGCAAAACTTTGTTATTTAGCGTTGCAGAAGTTTTTGTTTCCTGAATTATGCTCTCCTTGACTCAGGTACATGGATAGACAGCATCTAATAGATGTAACAGAGATCTTTAATTTGCTGAACTGGGAAAAGAAGAAACGGCTTATCAAAATTGGTTACCTTATTTTTTTCCTTTTCATGTCCTTATTTTGGTAAGTTCAACATGGTGGTTTCTTCAACATAAAGCTTGCCTTATTTTTTTTGTTATTGACCAACATTGTTGTAACTATGTTCCTGCAATTTGTGTAGGTTGATTTATAATGCTTTGGAAGATGATGAACAATTTGTGTAGATACATCTGTGGTATTTATTTTGAAGCTGATGACAGTGATGCCACCACCATTGACATGTGTGTTCTTGAAACTGCCCAAGTTCTTGAATTCTTTAATCACCGTTGGGCTGGATTCCACTGCTAAAAAAACATTCATTATAGGATTTTTGCCAGATGACATGTTCATATCTGTTTCAATGTTATCAATTTTTAATATTTATATTTATTCTGAGGCAATATACATTAGGCATAAGTTTTTCTTCAGCAGAATCTATTATAAGCTTTGAAACTGTGTTTCATGCAACTGTATACTGAGAAATTACTTTAGGACAGAAACATCCTATTAAGTTTCTCAAGATGCTATAAAATTTTTTCAAGTAAGTCCAAATGCAAGGCATGCATGAACTTCCTCCACCCTCTAGAATTTGCGAAATGTGAAAAGACTTCAATTTTACAAACTTCCTTACCAATTTTGTGGCGAAGGAAACTTAAGAAAGAAATGTTCTTTTCCACGAAAAGTTTTGGATCTAGTATTTCCTAAAAAATAAAATTCCATCTGGAATCAGATAAAAGAGATTTACCCAAAAAAAAAAAAAAAAGGAAAAAAAAAAAAAGGTTTTTAATACTTTAGGCCAACACCTTAATTTTATGTATTCAGTTATAATGCTTAATTTTATGTATTCCGTTATAATGCTGTCAAGATCCGATTTAAAAAAAAAATAAAAAATAAATAAGGATACTACTAAGTTCCTTGGATTGAGTGGTTGGTTCTTGTCCCCCAATTTCGCCCGTCGATTGCTGAGAGAGAATTTACAGTTGATCGAGAAGCGGACAGCTAAGCAAGTCGTGAATTGGCGGGCTGTCTCTCTTATTTCTTCGCCTACAATCTTTGATATTGATCTTCAAACCTCTACCCTGTATCATCAGGTCTATTTCTTACTCCATTGCTCTACAATTTCCATGTACTTACAGCAAATTGTTTTGTTATGGTTACTGCTCTGCGGGTGAATAGGCTGATAATTCCATCTGGGGTTTTGTCAAAATTCCATCTTTTCTCTAATAAAGATTGATACAGACATAACCATCCAATTTTATCGGATAACGCTATATTTATTTTCTTCTCAATTTTTGTTTATATATAGGAAGCAATTAGATTTGCGAGTGTTTTATGCGTACCGAACCGAAAATGATTAGGGTATTACAGAAAGAAACATCTTTATAATGCCCTGGTGCGTTTCATTTGAATGCAAGATGACTGTTATAATGCCCAGGCGAGTTTATATTGCTAGTATTGCTTGCAGACCAGATTATCCAGATTTTGGGCAAGCATTTACTGTGAGTCTGATTTGGTACAAGTGCACTCTCTGTTCTAAATTGAATTTAGCCATTTTATTGGAATTTGGGGATGTTGAAAGTATGTAAGTAGAAAAATTCTCCCATTTGCTAATTTGATGGTTGATATTTTAACTAGCAATTGACTGAATGAAAAACAAATTTAATCAGTCATTGGATTGGAATTTGGGGGTCCTTATTTTAACAGCTCAGTAAGCTTAAGTTTTTTAGATCATCGAATTACTTTCATCATATACGATCTTGTGCTAACTAGTCAATGTTATCATAGTTTGGTTGTTCTGCTTGTGCTTTTATGGTGGTGGCTATCTCATTCACCTCACCCTCATAATAACTATGACCTTCATCCACTCACATATTTTGTTGGTCTATCTTGCAGTTTGTAAGTCAAATACATAATGGTTAATGCAATCAAGGGTTTGCTCATTTCCTGGTAAAGTATTCTTTCTCATGCTTCAATTTCCTTGTGTTGGCACCTAAAAGGTATAGCATCATTGTTTATGTGATACCCCAATCCCACATTATAAGCATGGACCTATGTACTACTCATTGTCAACCCAGGATATCCTTTTTAATACAGAAGTTCTTTCCTACTTTGCTCGTTACTAGTGTATTGCTATGGCTTAACATAGTATCATATTATCTGCACGACCTTGAGCAACCCTATCTTTTGATGCAGTGACATACCAATGGCACAGTTTATCATCAACATGAATGCTGCATTGCCTCAACAACAGAAATTCATAATACATGTGTTGGATAGTTCTAATCTCTTTGTTCGACCTGATGTGGCTGGAATGATAAGATCTGCTATTGCAGATTTCAGGGAACAGAATACTTATGAGAAGCCTACCTAATGCTTTTTTCTATGGAAGCTTTACACCTGTTGTGGCTGTGTGGATGATGGATTTCTTAGGATGCTGCTAATCTACTCTGGAAGAACATTTTTGAAAGAGTTGTTGGTATTACCAGGAATTCCCAAAGGCAGTTCAAAAAATTAGATTTATTAAAACTTGCATAATGTACTACTGCTATTCTGAAGTTACTGTGGAATGCTTTTTCAAGGAACTTTTCAGCTGCTATTCTGTGGACAACTAAATTCTGCTTTCATGTTATTTGCTACTCCCTTTGTTAATTTTACATTTTTTATGTAAAGAATGATTAATAAGTATTAGTTATAATTACCTTTTATATTGGATAATGAGTTGCACAATTTAGTAATTTTAATGTAAGTTAAATGGTGTTTTAAATAAGTCCTAAACTATGGAAAGAGCACCTCTAAATTAAATTTACATACTCTCAATAATAAGTTGGGAAAGTTTTTTATCAATTTACAAGACCTTAGGTTAAAATATGTATTCGTTTTATTTTAATATTTTCATAATTAAAGGTAAATTTAATAAATAATAAAACATTAAAACTTTGAAAATGCTATTAAATAAATAACTTTGAATAAAGCGGGTGGTCTAAATAAAAAATAATTAATACGAAAAAGGAAAAAAAAATTCAATTTGAGGAAAATTACTTGACAAATACAACCGAGGAAAGCTTCGTGCTTTGTTTTACGAATCTGTGAAGAAAGCGTAGCGTAGCTAATTCTCCCTTCATCTTTGGACCGAGAGAAATCCCAAGCAGGCCTGTTTCATTCTCCCTCTCCCTCTTCTCACTTTATCCAGGAATGGCAATTTCTCTGTACACTCCCACTTTTTCATGTCCGCAGTCGCGTTCAAGAGCTCTTCAGCCTTCTCTCAGGTTCCACTATTTCTTGAATTTAATTATCTTATTTGACATTGAATCTGTGTTTTGAAAGAAATCCTTTTCCTAATTTAACTCTTATATTTATTTGTTTTTTCTCGTTTCCTTCAGCTGCGGCAGCAAAGTTTACGAGGGTTTGAGGGTTCAAATTCCAAGTCCGTGATTTTCCCAAACCAATCTTGGTTAATTCTTGCTTTTATTAGTCAGATTATCAAGTTAAATTTTTTACCTTTTCTTTTTTTTGCTTAATTTTTGGTAGATACTTTTGGTGCCCAGAAGTCCAACTTGAATGTCGAATTTTTCGATAATGTTTACCGAAGCGTATCCAGGTAGCGTTACTAAATGTTGAAGCCTTTATTAACAGTGATTGAAACTTTCATTTTCAATTACAGAAGGAAGTCATTTCGAATTTTCTATTGTTTGTTTGAGGTTTTTGTAAGGATAGGTAGGATTTAGCATCCGATGTATTTACCTTGCTTGTCAATTTCAATCATGAGGTCACATTTTATACTATGCTATAGATATTCATCCCCGATCTTTTGTAAAATTCCCGGCTTTTGTTTCTTGAATGAGTTGGATAAGTGTTGGAGGAAGAACCTTTTAGTTTGTCTAGGTCAAAGTGGGTATAAGTTTACAGTTTGCTAGAATGCCATTTATGAAGTTACAACTTAGTATTCTCAGAGTAGATTATGCAAGAAAGGCTCTTTTGTTTTGACCTTTTCACTTTACTCTAGTGCTACTAGCGTAAGGGTATTATATCGAAGGATGGGCATTGCACACATAAAAAAGATTTTCTTTTAATTAACTTTAACCTTACATCTGGTGTGCTACTAGCATGAAAGTAAAAGGATGGTTGAAGTTTTTCTATTGATGCATTCCTTCATCAAGTGGGTTTCATTTTGACATTCTATCCCCTTTAGTTGAGTTCTAAATCAAAGTAATTCTTGCAACTGGATGCCAAAACTTCTTTATGTTTGTGTTTTAAAACGATGTATGTTTTTTGCTTTTATATTCATGTATGCATTTGGATCTAGTTTAAATTACTTTAATCTAGTTTCATTAATTTTCTTTATGATGTAAACATACTTCAAATGTTTAATGTGTGTTTTTGTCTGGGAACAAATTACCAACTGTCCGCACTTTCCATGGTTATGGTGGAATAGGACATGCCCTCTGTGCACACTACTGATTCCTTGTTCCATCGCTCTCATGTCGCCCTGCAATATGTATGATATGCAATTTTGCATATCTTTCTGGGATTTATGCATATGCTTGGAGTTGAATATAATAGCTTGTTTCTTCATTTCTAGAATTTCTGGCTGCAAACCTGTACGTGGAGGTTATACAATGATGCCTATAGGGATTCCGAGAGTGCCCTACCGAAATATTACAGAAGGGACTTGGCAGTGGGTGGATTTATGGAATGCTCTTGTAAGTCAAATAGTTACTTCATTGAGAAATAATAAAAACTAAAAACTACCAGTCATGTTGTGATTTTTGATTCCTCATCTTTCCAGTAGGATGGGAGACATAAGATTTAGCATGTTTCAGCTGTAAAAGTGCCTCAAAGAAATAGTCTACTCCACCTTCTGTCCCATTGTTGGTTTTTTTGCGTAAACGCTAAAATTTCCTTGAAATCATCGTCCTGTGTGTATTTTCTCTTCAATTACGTTATGCACTCCATGGCCGTTCTCTCCCTCAGAGATTAACTTGCTGAAATCTTGGTGCAGTATCGTGAACGTGTTATCTTTATTGGACAAAACATAGACGAAGAATTTAGCAATCAGGTTCTGGCAACTATGTTGTACCTTGACAGTATTGAGAATTCAAAGAAGATCTATCTGTACATTAATAGCCCTGGTGGAGATGTTAGTTCTTTATTCTCAAATTCGTGCACCAATTTTATTTCTTGCTGCTCATGTCTTCTCATTTCTGTCAGTATTGTCATTTTTGCTGAAACTTTCCTTCTCCTCTTTGTAGCTCACCCCCAAGCATGGCTATCTATGACACAATGCAAAGCTTGAAAAGTCCTGTTGCTACCCACTGTGTGGGGCATGCCTATAATTTGGTAGGCTTTCTTCTTGCTGCTGGAGAAAAGGTATTACTCTTTTTTAATCAAAACTGGTGCCCTTAAGTATTGCTTAAAAGAGCTTATTATTATTTTTAGCAGGTTAATATGCTTATTAAGTTCTATACATTGATTGAATGAAGCATATAACCATTGACACCTGTGATTTATTTTCACTTTATTTTTAGACTTAAAAAGGAAAGAGATATTATTTTTCTCTTGCATTTGCCTCTCTCCATGTGAAACTCATTTCTGGAGTGGACCATGGTTGTAAATATCTTTGACATATACCTCTTAACATTAAAAGGGTAATCGGTCTACTATGCCTCTCTCAAGAATTGTATTGCAAGCTCCAGCTGGGGCTGCACGTGGTCAGGTTAGGCTCTTCACAATGTAAATGTTATCATTGATTTTCCCTCTAAGTTGGTCATGGAAGATTTTATTTTTTTTTTTTTTTTTGACAGGCGGATGACGTGCTAAATGAAGCTGAGGAGCTAAGCAGAATCAGGGATTACCTTTACAAGGAGTTGGCCGAGAAGACTGGGCAGCCAATTGATAAGGTACATCTTCTCATGAAAGATTTCAAATGTGATTTCTTTATGCTAACCTTCAGCTTTTATCACTGACTACTGAGGATTCTTACTATTTCATTTAATGAAGCAAAAATAATTTTAGATATTGAAAAATCATGTGCAATACTTTTCCTTTGTCTTTCTTTATTGTGTCAATTAGTTTATTTGATTGGTCCTGGTATCAAATTGTTTCTTATTATAACTGAATCATACTGTGCAGATTCATGAGGACTTACGTATCACACAGTATTTCACTGCCCAGAGGGCTCTCGAATATGGTCTCATCGATCGAATTGTTAGGCCTTCGCGAAATTAAGCCAGATGCTCCAAGGAAGGTTTCTACTGCAGGACTTGGTTAATGAATTTGTTGTTTGTAAAAAAAAAAAAAAAAAAGAAGGAACCGTTGGTTCTTTCTCAGGGAGAAATGTTTTACCCAAATATGAAGTTACAAAATAACCGGTTCTTGCTTCTTTTTGTGTTCTATAGTTTGTTTCCATTCTTAAAATTTTTCTTTTACTACATCTTATGACCAGAACCTCTGTGGTGGAGACTAAGAAGGGTACCATGTAATAAGGGTAGTTGGATAGCACAT
>JAHSUH010005397.1:0-20042 GCA_025388415.1 Cynanchum wilfordii | reverse complement strand
ATTATGAATATTTGTATGCTAATTACCTTCACTATCTTCATACCTAAATTATCTCAATTACCTTCACTATCTCCATACCTAAATTATCTCCACTACTTTCACTATATTCATACCTAATTACTTTCACTATCTTCATACCTAATTACTTACCATCTTCATACCTAATTACTTTCACTATCTTCATCCATTATTATTATTATTTACATTATCTCTACTACTCTTCATCCCTATAAATAGAGGTGAAATGTGTAGTTTTGTAGTGATAAGAATCCACAAGAATATATGAAATACAATGATCTCTCTCTTCCTCTTCTTTTCATGTGATTTCTATCTTACATGTTGTTCTATATTTATTTTGTTATCAATAATTTTATACAATAGTTTTATAATACGTTATCAATACGAGTCTCTAAACCAATTGAGACTAGAGGCTTTACTACCGAGTAAAGTGTTTTGAAGTTTATTTGAAGAATAATAAGGTACGTTATTTGCGATATGAATTTGCGATCTCCGTCATCATCTTCATGAAAGAACATTCTTACCGTGAAAGATCCCCTTGTTTCGGGGGAAAATTTTTTTGAAGAAAGGTCCACCACCGGAGATGGTCGTCCCCCCCTAAAACACGGTATATTGGTTGCACCTGGAGTTGCAAGATCTTAAATCCAACAAAACAATGAATTGTTGATGAAAATCACGATACTTGACCAACGAAGTTTTATTTCATTCCCAGTAAATGATTTTATAACCCATGATCCCGGAAGAGATCGTGGTCGTGGGTTAAGTATGATCATGAATATGTACTCGTGATAAATTTGGCATTAAAATCATAATTATCAAGATGATAATTCATGTGCTAAAAATGATAATGACTACCCGACGTGGCCAAAAGAATTAAAACATTATATTATATATTATATGTTTATGTAATATATTATCTTTTGTTATTTAATATTTTAGTTATCTTATATTTAATGTTATTATTTATAAATATTTTGTTATTATTATGATTAACTCACAACCCGGAAGTTTGTGAGATTATTTGCTTAATTCACAAACTGTAAGTTTGTGAAATTATTTGCTTAATTCACAACCGTAAGTTGTGAAATTATTTGTTTAATTCACAACCAGAGTTTGTGAAATTATTTGTTTAATTCACAACCAGAAGTTTGTGAGATTATTTGCTTAATTCACAACCGAAGTTTGTGAAATTATTTGTTTAATTCACAACCAGAAGTTTGTGAGATTATTTGATTAATTCACAACTAGAAGTTTGTGAGATTATTTACATTGAATATTATTAACTCACAACCCGAAGTTTGTGAGATTACCAAACGGCTATGATCCCCTTTACGGGTCGAATGACGACATTGAAAGTGTATGCCTAATCGAGCAAGGAACTACACACACCATACACGAAATACGAGAAATATTTTTCTCATTTGAATGTGGGAGAAACAAGTGTTACCACAATAAATGGTAGTGTAAAACTTATTGAAGGCTCCTAAGAGCTAATATAATATTACCGGGAGGAACTATGATCGCTATTGATAAAGCACTATTTTCCTCAAAGTCCCAAGAAATCTATCGAGTTTTAAGGATATCCGACATAATGGATATCATATTGAGACTATGGAAGATAACGGTCATGAATATTTGGCTATTACGAAAATGACCCCGTAATAAGCATTTGTTGGAAAAGCTACCATTTTTATCCTCTGGCCTATATTATGCTAAAATTAATGACATTGAAGCGCATCATTTAGTAAACCAAAAGTTTACTAATCCCGTTATTTTTAAAATTTGGCATGATCGCTAGGGTCATCCGGGATCAATTATGATGCGAAAATTATCGGGACAACGCACGGTCATCCTTTGAAGAATCAAAGGGTTTTGACCGCGATAAGCTTTCATGTGCCGCATGTTCCAAAGGGAAATTGATTATAAGGCCATCACCATTAAAGGTAGGAGCCGAAAGTCCTACATTTCTAGAACGGATTCATGGAGATATATGTGGACCGATTAGTCCACCTTGTGGGCAATTTCGATATTTTATGGTATTGATTGATGCATCGACCCGATGGTCGCATGTTTGTTTATTATCTACCGGCAACCTGGCGCTATGGAGATTACTTGCCCTAATAATTCGCTTGAGAGCGCAATTTCCGATTATCCTATTAAACGAATCCGTCTAGATAATGCCCGGTGAATTTTCTTCGCATGCATTTGATTCTTATTGCATGTCGATTGGCATAATTGTGGAACATCCCCGTAGCTCATGTTCACACACGTAACGGTCTAGCCGAATCATTTATCAAAAAGGCTAATTAATTGCTAGACCGTTGCTATTGATGAAAACAAATCTCCCTACAGCTAGGGGGGGGGCATGCTATTTTACATGCCGCAACACTTGTGCGTTTAAGGCCATCGAGTTATCATAAATTTTCTCCTCTACAGTTGGCTTTTCGTTCAGAGCCTAATATTTCTTATTTGAGAATTTTTGGGTGTGCCGTATATGTTCCTATTGAACCAACCCAACGAACAAAAATGGGTCCTCAAAGAAGATCGGGAATATATGTCAGGGTATGACTCCCCGTCTATTATAAGGTATCTTGAACCTTCGACAGGGCGCTTTTTACGAAGCAAGATTTGCTTGCCATTTTGATGAAAATTTGTTTCCCAAATTAGGGGGAGAGAATAAATGGTATAAAATTGAACTTGCGTGGAGAACATCATTGAATCATTTAGATCCACGCACAAATGTGAGTGAACTCGAAGTTCAAAAGATAATTCATTTGCAACAAATTGCAAATCAACCGCCAGATTCTTTGGCCGACTCTAGAGAGTCACTAAATCGCATATTCCAGCGTATAGATGCTCCTATTCGAATAGAAGTTCCCGAAGAACAACAATTAAATCCTATAGCCGTTGAATCAAAGGCACGCGCGAGCGTGGCCGGCCCCTTGTTTAAAAAAAAAAAATCCTCGAAAGGAAAAGAGGATTAAATGATCCGGAAGATCATGATGAAAACCAAGGGACAACCGATGAAAAGATTCCAAATGATGAAGAGAATTCAGTAATCTCTATTAATTATACCACTTAAAAAAAAGTTGGGAAGTGGAAGTAAAATTGCTATTGATAATGCTTTTGCATATAATGTAGCCCTTGATATTTTCAAGGATAATGAGGATTTAGATCCTTCATCGCTTGAAGAATGTCGCACAGAATTGATTGGCCTCAATGGAAAGATGCGATTCAATCGGAGTTAAATTCTCTTGCAAAGCGAGAAGTTTTTGGACCTGTAGTCCAAACGCCGATGGTGTAAAAACCCGTTGGTTATAAATGGGTGTTTGTGCGAAAACGAAATGAGAATAATGAAGTCGTAAGATATAAAAGCACGACTCGTCGCACAAGGCTTTTCACAAAAGCCGGAATTGATTATGATCAAACTTATTCACCCGTTATTGATGCTATTACACTCCGATATCTTATAAGTTTGGCAGTTCATGAAAATGTGGATATGCGTCTAATGGATGTTGTTACAGCTTATCTCATATGGAAGCCTTGAAAAGGATATTTATATGAAAATCCTCGAAGGATTAAAATTACCAAAGGCTTCTAATGGCCCCTGTGGAGAATTATTCCGTAAAATTACGAAAATCATTATATGGGCTTAAACAACTGGACGCATGTGGTACAATCGCCTTAGTGAATTCTTATTGAATTCGGGATATAAAAATGACCAAATCTGTCCATGCGTATTTATTAAGAAATCGATTTAGGTTTTGTGATTCTTGCTATATATGTTGACGATATTAATCTCATCGGAACTCCAGTAAGAGCTCCGAGAAGCTATAGATTGTTTGAAGCGAGAATTTGAAGTTAAAGATTTTGGGAAAACCAAGTTTTGTCTTGGGCTTCAAATTGAACATGTGAAAGATGGAATTTTTGTCCATCAGTCAACATATACGGCTAAGGTTTTGAAAAAGATTTTTCATGGACAAAGCACATCCATTAAGTATTCCAATGGTCGTGAGGTCACTGGATGTAAATAAAGATATTTTTAGACCTCGAGAAAATGATGAAGAACTACTTGGTCCTGAAGTACCATATTTAAGTGCTATTGGTGCATTAATGTACCTAGCAAATAGCACTCGACCCGATATAGCATTTGCTATAAATCTATTGGCAAGATTTAGTTCTTCACCAACACGACGACATTGGAATGGTATTAAACATGTCCTTAGATACCTCCAAGGAACTATTGACCTCGGATTATTTTATTCAAATAAAAATGATCCAATATTAATCGGGTATGCAGATGCCGGTATCTTTCCGATCCGCATAAGGCACGTTCTCAAACTCGGCTATTTATTTACATATGGCAATCTCTCTATATCATGGCGCTCTACAAAGCAAACTATAGCAAAGAACTTCTTCTAATCATGCTGAGATAATAGCCATTCATGAAGCAAGTCGAGAATGTGTATGGTTGAGGTCAATAATACATTATATTAGAGAGAATTGTGGTTTATCTCCCCGGAGTGAGATTCCAACTCCTCTATATGAAGATAATGCAGCTTGTATAGCTCAATTGAAAGGAGGGTATATCAAAGGAGATAGGACAAAACACATTTCACCCAAATTTTTCTTTACTCATGAACTTCAAAAGAAGGGTGATATTGATGTACTTCAAATCCGGTCATGTGATAATCTTGCATTTATTCACTAAGGCTCTTCCGATCGCAACCTTTGAGAAATTGAGATATAAAATTGGTTTGCGTCGGTTCAAAGATTTCAAGAGTTCATCTCAACAGGGGAGTGTTGAGATTAATACCCGTCGATGTATGGATTCTTCATATTCCTCGAGAATGACCAATGAAGGAGGCGTAATTTCAGAAATTACGGTTTCTCACCTGCTCATCGGACAAAATTATTACTACAATCGAACGAGTAGTTCGGAATGTTCCTATAGCAACAAGATTTTATGTAGAAGTAAAATCTTCCTTAAGATTCTTCTTGTGGAAGACAATAAAATTAATGTGATGGTAACGAAATCGATGATGAAGCAGTTGGGTCACGACATAGAAGTCGTAAATAATGGAGTTGAAGTTGTGCGTACATAAAAGAATATTGTACTCTTTTTCCCTTAATCAGAATTTTTTCTCACCGGGTTTTTATCCGATAAGGTTTTTAACGAGACATATTCTTTATGTAATGGATATCCAAGGAGAAGTGAACCCCGAAGATTCATCACATTGAATGGAGGTGATAAGGTTTTCATGAGACATATTTATTTACAATGGACATACAAAAAAGGGGAAGTATTATGAATATTTGTATGTTAATTACCTTCACTATCTCCATACCTAAATTATCTCAATTACCTTCACTATCTCCATACCTAAATTATCTCCACTACTTTCACTATATTCATACCTAATTACTTTCACTATCTTCATACCTAATTACTTTCACTATCTTCATCCATTATTGTTATTATTTACATTATCTCTACTACCTCTTCATCCCTATAAATAGAGGTGAAATGTGTAGTTTTGTAGTGATAAGAATTCACAAGAATATATGAAATACAATGATCTCTCTCTTCCTCTTCTTTTCATGTGATTTCTATCTTACATGTTATTCTATATTTATTTTGTTATCAATAGTTTTATACAATAGTTTTATAATAAACTCAACTTTATTGGGGAAAAAAAAACTGTTTATTAAAAAATTCTACAGAATGTCGCCGTGGCGGTTACGTTTTACTCTTAACCTGATCCTTCTGATGTTACAAAATCTTGTATATAAAAAAGATCTTAATCTACTTCAAGAAACGTCTTATCTAATCAAAATGATAAAATAAAAACTAACCCTTCAAGAAACTTCCTATATTTAGCAAACAATTTTTTTCCTGCCCTGAAAAAGAAAAAAAAAAAAAAAAATGGTGACCAGTCAAAATAATGGGATAATAAGTAGTTTAAATTACCAGTGACGACAATTCCACCACCAGCATCCTATGACTTGAACACCAAGCATGCATTATTATTATTTTAAATAAATAAATAAACCTTAAAACAGTTAGATTTGGTGTTAGTTGTTAAGCCCTCCACCAGGCATTATGAGGGAATTGTTAGTACTTTTCCAGACAAAATTGAAGCAACAGACAATTATCACAGGAGAGAGCAGAGTATAAGAATGAGCATGAACTTGAAATGTCAAACAATTTTATACACCTAAAAAACATTTCTACATCACAAGAAGAAGCCAACCTAATTAATTTGACTGACTATGTTAACAAGCTACTCCACGGATTCTCACTGGAAATCAACATGCCGGTGCTACTAACATTACAACAAACAACCCAACGTTTTACCCAATGCCGCCAATGGTGTGGTGGTGGTGTCAGTGTTGCCAATAATCCGAGCCTACTTTGCGGGCAGAGCAACGTTGATATCAGTTGGCTTGCTTCTTGAATCAGGAGCCAATGCTGACCAACTCTCCCCACGGAAAGAAGGAGAATGGTAATCTTCCATCTCTGAACTGATAGGATAAGCAGCCACCGTGGTGACAGTTATCTGGTCAGGCTTTGGCTTCTTGGTCTTCTGATCATGCTGGTTTCCGGCCAGAAAACTGCCTAAAACAATCTAATCATGCCAACATAGGGTTTTTATCAGAACCACAATGCAATCTCACTATTTTGAGGTTTCAGAAGATCATGCACATTATTAAAAAAGAATAAAGAAAAGAAGGGCAATCGTCAAAGGACTGTATTTGTTAAAAATTGCTTCTCATCAGAAGTATAATAAGCTAAAGGAGAGTGTACCTGAACAGGACTAGCCGCAACTAACAAGCCAGCAACTCCACCACCAACAACTCGTCCATCTGGGCTGGCTAGAGATACACTCATACCCCCAGATCTGTTCCTCATTCCTCCAGTCTCCGATGGCATAAATGAACCAGTCAGTGACAGAATCTCAAAACGACCCTGCAGTAGTAGTTGGCAACAATATATCCCTTGTCAGTATCAAAATTCAAACAAGAAAACTACGGAAAGATTTAACTGTATGAATCATGCAGAATGTGATGGTTTCATTGTACAAATATATGTAATGGCTTGATGAACAAAGCATGATAAATTGAAGCCTAATGGTATACTCTTTAGCACTCCAATCCATTTGAACTAAAGTGAATACACTTAAAGAAACTGACCATAAAGATAACCAAATACAGTTCCTGGAAAACAGGCGAACGTGTGCACACAAGCACACCAGTTGTTATGTTATATTACTCCACTGTTCCATATGCTCAGGGAACACTACATATTCTCGTTTCCAAAATCATTTAGAACATTTTCAGACAGCTTAAGTACCAGTTGCATCCCTTTTTGTACTATCTCAAATGCATTAGATTTACTTAAATCAAGCAAGAGAGGAAAAGCAGTAAACAGTATCTTAATTTTATTCAAACAGCACTTAAAAGCTTGAATTCTTAGATTTAGCAAGACCATGTATATGGATGGAATACCCACCCTATCATGATCTGCAAATAAGTTCAATCCAATAAGAGATTGGCAAGAGATAAAATCCTATAACTTATAAGAAATGCATTAAAACTAAATGATGTAACACAACTTCAGAGCATAAAAGATGAATGAACTTTCACAAATTTTCATTAGTGCATTTAAGATGTTGCATAGAAGTCAAGCTGGATAGAAAAAGTGTACAAGGTCAAAAGAGATTTGATAGACTGCCACACCTCATATGTTAATGTACCACCAGAAGAATCAGGTTGCCGAAGTGTAACACTTGAAATTACACCATTGGCAGACAAAATACAAATTGCACGAGGACCTTGTTGGGAGAAGGATATAATCTTCATGGTGACATCCTAAATAATTGAAAGAATGGTCAGTATCATGACGATGAACACTTGTAATGATCTCAAGTAATCCCAAATATCAATAACCAAAAGCAATTGTCAACTTATGGCTATCTGTTTCTCCTAAACCTAAAAAAAGAATACACCTGACATGGGAGGGAAGAAAAAGGATAATAATATCTATTGCTTCATTAGACAAAAATTTTGGTAATATCCTAACAGCTACTTTATTTTGTATTCAAAAAATTAATGCATTTGCAAAATAATAGCAGGGAAAATACAGCCAACTCTTATACATACAACTGCTAATTAAATAGGACACAGATAGATAAATTAAGTCTTTTTTCCCTATCAGCAATCACCGTTTCCATACAAATTGTCATATTCAAATAAGAAGAACTTATTTAATGTTCCATTACTCTTTTGATCCACAATTTTGTACTTGTGTATAGTTTGGGCACAGTGAATAATTGTTCATATTCTCACCAAGAAACAAATCATAAGGATGTTTCTAAGCTGCATTTAAAGAAGAAGGACATAATAATTTACTAATTGTTGACAAGGAACATTATAATTGTACCTCTCCAGCATTGACAGTAATAATATGGGGAGTAAAATTAGCTCCGACGGAGCATGACACCCATTCACCTGGAAGGAAAAGTATCAATTATTAGCTTGAGTTCTGTCCTTAGTTAGTTAGTTAGTTCAACTCACTTTTACAAGAACTGCATCATAAAGTTTAAAGGTACGGACAGAAAAGAGGTGAAGAACTCAAATTGTACAATAAAATCGATAAATAATAAATCCTCCAAAAGAAGTGCTTTTGTGTAACACATATTTTCACATCTGAAGCATAAATGTAGAAATAATTGACTAATAAGTAAAGAGAGACAGGTGAGACCATTCTTCATAGCAAGTAATAATCAAACATATTAACATCCCTTATATTTTGTCAATATGTAAGTATAACAGTTGCATAAATATAGCATAGCAACAGTACACAGAATACAATTCCCCCCCACCTCCCCCATCCCTTCTCAAAGAATCCAGGTAAAGATAATAACAGGACCGTAAACTGTAGAAATCATTACACTTTTCAACCAACATGTAGAAAGGAACAATATACAACAAAGAGGAGTAGATACTTTAAATAGCAAATATTTAGTTCCTGTCTCCCTAAGAAGTAGATCAAGGAGCTTGGCCAGGTACAGCTTCACTTTTGTTTTAACTAACTAAAAATTTTCAATTAATGATTCCAGTAACCCAGGAAGGAAGGAAGGAAGGAAGGAAGGAAGGAAGGAAGCTTCAATAATCAAAATCTCTCCCCAAGAAAGAAAAAGGAAAAAGCGAGAACTTCCAAACAACAGATTCTCTCATTACCTCCCCGACAACCCAAACTCCCTTCCGGCTTTCAGAAGTAGCCAGTAACATCAAAGATCTTAGTTGAGGCATCTATTCACAGGCCCCACATTTTTACAATCGAGCAGCATTCCCCACAACACTTCTTCCCCTCGTTGATAACATAAATAAATCCCAAGACACACACACTAATCCCACTTCCAAAACAGATCGATTGATGAACACAATTCCATAACCATGCATGCAAGATTTCAATAACCGAAAGACAAACAAAATGATACGGTTGGCATATTTAAGCTGCAATTGCATCTTTACCTACACTCTCCAACTCCATTCTTGGCTGGTGGTGTTTTCCAGCTGACCCCGTTGTCCGGACTTTCCCACGTTTTTCAGAGGAGAAGTCGATCACAGGAGGAGGGACAGACGAGGAAATCGGCTTTGGAGATAGTGCAACACTATTGACTGATCCATCTGGGGCGTATTTCCTAGGTCTACCCCTCTTTTTCTTCCCGGCGGTGGACACTACAGCTCCGGCAGCCGCGGCCGGCAGCGGAGTGACAGCCAAGGCAGCCGTTGCAACTGGCGTTGATCCAGTTAATTGGGTAGGATTTTCAGTGGTCCTAGGAGCCACATGGTAGTCTGACGGAGCATCTGATCCCACTACTGTTACTCCACTGCTACTGATACCTTCCCTCCCTTCCATACTTAAAAAAATGCTCGAAGAAGAAAAAGAAAAAATTTAGCCAATCTTTTTTTTTTTTTTTTCAAAAACCCATTACATTCATGGAAACTAAAACACTCCAAAAACCCTCAAGATTTAAATAAAAAAATAAACACAAAAATTCTACAACCCAAAATCCAGTAAAACAAAAATAGCTAAGAACTCAACTGTAGCTTATGAAGTTTCCTTAAGTCTGGATAAAGCAGAAGACAAAAAAAAAAAAAAAAAAAAAAAAAAAAAAAAAGGCTACGCTTTCATCAAACTAAAAGAAAGAGAGACTGTTCATTTATTCTCTGTTCAAAAAATTCAGGTGAAAAAATAGGAACAGCAGAGAGAATTTTTTATTTTTTATTTTGAAAAAAAAAAATTAAAAATAAAAATTAAAAATAAAATAAAAGAAGAAGAGATTTAATGGTTATAATGAGAAAAATCTGGGGGAAAAAATAATAATAATAAGAATTTTCTGGGGAAAAAACAGTGAAGTTAAGAAGAAAAAGAAGAATTTTCTGGGTTTTGTAAGGTGATGAAGAAAAATGAGAAAAATGAGGTTTGAAGCGTTAAAGCTAATTTAGGCTCCTAACTTTCCTCAGTTTGTCTAAATTCATATTAAAGAAAATGTATAATAAAAGGAAAATAAAATATTAAAAATTGGTAGGTCATTAATTAATAATTAGCCAAAGCAAAGAAATTATGTATTTTGGTTAAGAAAATGGTTTGGAGTCCGGTAGAAAAAATAAAATTTAAAATTTAAATATAAAAAAATCCTTTTTTTATTTAAAAAAAAAAAAAAAAGAAAAATAATAGTAATAATAATAATTGTAGTTGGGAAAAGTGAAATTAGGTTGCCAAGGCATGAAGACAACCATCACCCCCCTTTTTTTAAAAATAAAATAAAATATTTAAAAAATAATAATAATCCACTACATACATTGCACATAAACATCTTTAATATTTATTTATTAATATTATTATTTTTCTAATAAGTATTTTATTTTTATTTTATTTATAGACACATCAAATACAGACAAAACAAAGAAAGGAATATAATCATGAGAAGATGAAAAGAAAATTCAAAGAAATTTTCATCCCTCCCCCCCTTTTACTACTTTTTTCATTAAATAATAATTTTTTTTCCTTCCTCTGTTTATTATTAATTAATTTTCCTCAAAAAAAAAGAAAAAAAAGAAAAGAAGATTTATTGAAATTTATAATTTGGGTTTCATACAAAAATAGCAAGAAAGGAGACAGTTTCTCCTCTTTTTGTTGGTCCCATTGGTTGCATTTTTGATTCAGTATGTTGTGTTCATACTATTTATAGTACAAGTATATACTATTAGGGTATGTATATTCATTCTCTTGTATGCATATATGCCCACACACATATTTATCCTAACCCAAATTTTCACTAATTTTATTTATATATCTCAATTTTTCTTTCCTTTTTTAGAACAAGGAAAATATTATCATCATTTGTAATACAGAAATTGGCTCAATTAAATATATATATATATATATTGATGAAAGAAGAAAAGAGTAAATAGTTTTGCTAATAAGGGATAAATTTGGAAGTGAAAATGAGAGGAAAGAAAGAGTACAAAATATAATGCCAAAAGTACTACATAAATTTTGGTACTTTAATTTTATGTATTTCTTCGATTTACTTTTTTGATAATTGAGGATCTAGAGATAAAATTTAGTAACATCAATATATTTGTTAATTATTGTCCTTTTTTTTAAATTAAATAAATAATAAAAAAAAAAAGGTACGGTTTGTATAATTGGTTGAGATTAATTCAGAATCCCATGTTATTCTATCTTTTACCCAACACTACAACATAGGATTGAAATGTTCTTTTTACCTTTTTTTTTTTTTTTTTTTTTTTAATAAAATAAAAGGAAAGAAGAACTGTGTAGAATATAGTACAGTTTGTCTTTCTTATCTTTTTCTTTTATTTTTTATTTGTAGAAGAAGAACTGTGTAGAAAATAAAATTGAATATTTAATTCCTTTTCATCTCTCTTTATCTCTCTGCGATTATTGAGCTTTAAAAATTCAGATTTTAACTTCTCAAAAAAAAAAAAAAAAAAGTCAAATTTCAACAATAATAAATTTAATTTTTTTATAAAAATAATAATAATTCATCAGTGTCAGTAGCTTTGAATGGGTAATTGGACGAGAAAATTATAAATATTATATTTATTTTTAAAATAGGACATATAATTTTCTTGTTAACACCAATACCTATAATAATGATAAAGTAGATATCATTTCACATAAACCAATATTTATTTTACATCATCTATGAAAGAACTTAATCAAAACTTTAGGGTTGACTTATTCCATTTTTTTGTTTCAAAAATATATATATATTTTACAAATTTGTTTTCTTCTTCTTTTTCCATACTAATAATTTTAATTCATATAGTTTAACCAAATCCTAATTTGATAAAATTATAATTTTAAATTTTTAAGACTTGTTTTGATATAATAGAAAAACGTAATATAAAAAATATTAAGATTAGACTCTACTGAAATAACTTAAATTAAATTTTAATTAATTTAAGTAATAATTTCATGTATTAAATAAAAAAAATAAAAATCTTTACTCTTTGTTTATAGGTTATTTTGAAGATGAAAAAAAAAAAAATGGTTATTTTGAAGATGATGATACTAAGTGTAACTTGCATTTTTTAAATTCATAAAAAAAATGAAGAGTTCTCATACATTTAATTAAGAATAAACTTTAAAATATGACAATTAATTTACTTTTAATTTCAAACGTATTTTTAAATAAATGAAAATAGATAAATTTGGACAGATGGAGCTTTTCATTTCTATTTACTCATTAATTTCACAAATTAGTGGAATTATTGTTTTGTTACCCATTATTATTATGTTCAATATATATATAAACATACCGTAAATTTTAGTTATTTTTTTTTTCTTTTTATGTCTATATATAAATGAATAAATAAACAAAATTAAATGATGTGATATTTTATTTATAAAGGTAAAAATTTCATGGTTCTAGAGAAACCTTCCTTAATTATCAAGTTATACCCAAATTTTAAAGTAATAATCTCTCTTTGTCTATATATATATATATATACACTTTCATTTTATGCATTTAAAAAAATATATATAAAGAAAAAGGAAAATTAATTGGTCACTTTATATACCACTTACCCTTGAAATAATCGTTATAATCTTAGGTAATAGAAGCATAATAATAATAATTAATAATTAATTATTACTAAAAAATAAGGATCAACACCAACCGCCAACTAAACTCCACATAAATTTTTTCTTGGATGGACCAATTGGATTTTAAAAATAAATAAATAAAATAAATTGGTTGATTCTTTATGTGCTAGCTTTTTAATTATTATTATTATTATTTTCAAATTTCCACCTAACTTTATTTATTTATTTATTTATTTTTTTTTTAAAAAAATATATATATATATATATAGAGAGAGAGAGAGAAGATAAGCCAATATTATTATTTATTATATTCGGTAAATGTGCATAGAACACTTTTTTAATAAGAAAAAGAAAAAGGAAAAAAAAAAAAGTGGTGTAAATTGTATTTAGTACAGCTTGAAAATAATTAATTAAACTCAGCAGACAAACTTTAAAAGTGCACTTGGACCACTTACAATTGACCCCAAACCAATAGCATTTGGAAAGATGTAAAATAAATAAATTATATTTATTTTTTGAATATAGAATAAATTATATTTTTACCCATAACTTAATTGCATTAAGTTTGTGTGAAAGGAAAATAAATAAATAAATAAATAAAAGGTAAAGTAGATTTTTTTTTAGATAAGAACAATATGCTTTATTTAAATTAATAATGTCAATATTTGTTTTTTTTTATTATTTTTTTTCTTAAGCATCTGGTATTCGAACCCACACGGGCCGACTAATCTGGATTTGGCCCGAGATGCGCTCGCAGAGTCCAACTCTTATTCGAGGGTGAGGACTTGACCCAAACCTTTTTAAGGTGGCACTAACCACCTCAGGGGAATTCGAACCCTCGACCATTTGCCTTGAGGAGAAACTTTAGGAGTTCGCTTATTAACTCCCTCAAATTGCTGAGTTAATATTTGTTATTTTACAGATGAAGAAGGAATGGACAGTAATGGATCCATCTTTCTTACATATATATTTATTTTTGAGTAATTATTATTTAATTGTAAGTTTTTGTTTACTTTATTTTGAGTATAATTTTCTTCTTTTTTCTAGAAAAATTGGGTAGTCTAGAAATTAATTGGTCCTCTATATTTTATTTTAAATATATATATATATATATATATATATATATATATATGTTCCAGTATGATTGCAGCAAGTGGCAGCACCGAAATTAAATAATTATTTAGATCCCCAATTTTCAAATATAGTAATCACTTTCAGTGCAACTTGTTCCACCTCACAAATTAGACTTAAACAATAATACCTTCATTTTAAAATAAAAAAAAAAAAAAATTTGATTTTTTTTGTTCCTCTGATTTGTATGTTTACAAAATGGATGTACATAAGGCTCAAAATCATTATGGTTTCCACATTTCTTTTAGAGGTGATGTTATAAATTCAAGTCATAATAAAAAAATTATTTTAGGTTAGGAGAAAATATAATTTAGTTAATATTAATTTTATTTTATAAGTACAAATATTATAATTTTAAATTATATTCAAAATAAAATTTCTCAAAATCTCCCTATTTATGTACCAATCTTCATTTATAATAAATAAAATTCAAATTATAATTGTATTAAAATATAGTATTGAAAAAATATTTAAAAACTGATATTTTTATATATATAGGTATGTTCACTTTCTACATGTCTTCATATATTTTTTAAAAATGGTGACTAAAATAGAGTTTGTTTATAATAAAATTGCGAATTGAATTTTATACTTATGTATATAATTATTTAGAATTTGAGATTAAAATTTGTATTATGTAAAAAAATACATTTAATTTCAATAAGAATCATTTTAAATGTAAATATATATTTAAAATAATATTCATAATTAAAGCAATTTCTGGACAATAAAAAGGAAAAATAAAAAATAAATAGAAGAAGAAGAGTGAGAGAAAACCAAAAAAATACCCAATAGTAGCCGCTGATTGCGATCAGAATGAGTGCTGGCTTGGCCAATAAATACTTATATATTATTTATGTATTATTACCATTATTACTTAACACCTTGACTTTTGTTTTTCTTTTCTTTTTAAAAAGTTTTTGTTATGAAGAAAATTAATTTATACTTTGGATTTTTGTTCAATTGGATCCAATCTCTCTCACTATATTAATGTTTTTTTTAATATTCACAATGCATAATAATGCAGTTTTTTTTTTTTTTTTTTTTTTTTTGTAAAAAAAGACTAGTTCTTTAGTCAATGAAAAAATTAATAAAAAAATACAAATATATATTTTTAATTTACGTACTTCAAACTTATTTATATATATATCAATAAAAATAACTTGAGATGACAATTAACTACTAAAACGTAGGGACCATTCATGTCTTGTCCTAGACGGGCCGGGCATTCTCCAACTTAAGCAGAAGTAAATTTTATTGTGAATGGTCGGATTTATTCCCATGGTTTATTTTATTTTTTTAAAATATATAATTATTATTTTTATAGAAAGAGATATTTAAGATAAGTCTTAACCATAAGCACCACCTTCAAGTCATTAGTCATATTTAAACTAATTTTCAAGCCTTTTTGTTTAAATTGGGTACGTCTTCATGTTTTTGTACAAACTAATTCTTGTTCGAGTTGGATACGTCTATCAAATGAAATAAGATTTGACTCCAAATTTTAAATAATTACATACATCTTCAACTAAAAAAATAGTCACTAGCGCTCACTTGTGTCTATGTCTTGGGGTTATTTGGATCAAATTCAATTTTGATATTATTATTAATACTATAAATATATTTGGGTTCAATTAATATTTGACTTTGGTATATAAGGTTTCACACTTGATTAAATATAGGGTAAAGTATCCTAATGACACCTCTTAGAGTTCAAAATCCATGTTTAACACTTAAGAAATTTTTCGTTCACAAGGTGCCATTCAGGTTTTAAAAAGTCTCACTACATGTCCTTCCGTCAATTTTGTCCGTTAGGGTAGATATTTGACCGTTAGTCAACCCATTTTACTATTTTAGGCAGAAGTATTTTTGTCAATTATTAAAAAAATAATTTTATAATTTTTAATATAATGAAACCTAAAAACTCTAAATTTTTTCTCTCTCCTGCTTCTTCTTCTTCTCCTTCCACCCACTATGCACCTGCAACAATGGCGGTGGCGGCACCCATAGCGCAACGATACAGTGACGGAAGTGGCGACGACATCAGCGCGGCCAGCGACGACAACAACGGCGGCAGCAACAATGACAATGGCGGCGGCGAGGGGGCAACGACAGTAGCGTTAGCACACAAAGGTTTAGGCTTTATTTTTTTTTCCCCAAATTTAATTTTCCTATATTCATTGTTGTTAGAGTTTCTTTTTGGCATTGTTGTTAGGGTTTTTTAGTGGAATAATATGTTTATTTTTTGAATTATTATTAATTTGTTATGAGTTTATATCGTTACTTGCTTTTGTTTCTATGTCACCGTCGTCAACACAGTTGTTGTCGTTGGTGGAGTTGCCACCATGGATATAAGAAAAACAATGGGGTGAATTATTGTGCATTATTAATGTTTTTTTTTAAAAAATTTTATTTTGTATTATTTTATGCCATTTGAATTTTAATTGATCTATTTTTTTTTGAATTTTTGAGCAATTGTTTTTTCAAATATCAAAACCTTAACTATTGTGCATTAATTACATAGTAAAAGAAAGTGAACCGAAGAAATATAAATTTTAGAAGAAGATATAAATTTAAAAGATATAAATTTTGGATAAAGATTTGAATTTTGAAAAATAAAAAAAAAAAATTGAATTTTGAAAAAAAATGTGAATTTTGGAAGAATATATAAATTTAAAAGATATGAATTTTGGAAAAAGATATAATAAATTTTGGAAAAAGATTTGAATTTTGAAAAATAAAAAATTGAATTTTGAAAAAAAATGTAAATTTTAGAAGAACTAGGAAAGAATGTGTAGAAGAATAATAGAAGAGAAAAATTAAGGTTTTAGGGTTTATTTTTAATAAAAATTACCCTTTATAAAAAATTAGGTTTATTTTTTAAATTTCCGGACAAAAATACCCCTGCCCAAAATAGTAAAATGGGTTGACTAACGGTCAAATATCTACCCTAACAGACAAAATTGACGGAATGGCATGTAATGAGACTTTTTAAAACCCGAATGACACCTTGTGAACGAAAAATTCCTTAGGTGCTAAACTTGGATTTTGAACTCTAAGAGGTGTATACTTTACCCTTAAATATATATAGTTCCATATAATATAGGGTAAAATTTTTTGGCAATACCTAAACTATCATAAAATTTAAGTTTAGCATCTAACTATTTTTGTTCCCCTAGCAACACTCGAACTTTCAAAACGTCCCACAAATTGCCCTTCCATCTATTTTGGTCGTTAGGTCAATAAATTTCCATTAAATGCTCTATTTTCACTGTTTGGACAAGGGTATTTTTGTACATTATTCAAAAAAATTTCATTAATTCTTTATGAAGGGTAATTTTGTAATTTTTAATAAAAATAAACCCTAACCCTAGTTATTCTCTTCATTATTATTCTTCTTCTTCCACAGTAGTGACGACGGCAGCAGCGGCAACAACAATGGTCGGTGGTGATGACGACTGTTGGAGTCTCATCGGGATTACGAAATTTCTGTGAGGGTGGTCTGCCCTTTTCTTCCTATCGATGATTTCCCTAATTACTCATACAACCAACATCCCTCAAGCAAACATGACAAATCTAGCTGTTTCTACAAATCCGAATCTACCATTATTAATTTTCTACCTTGAGCAAGCATGGCAGATCTACCATTTATTTTTCTTTCTTTTTTTTGTTGTTTGTGCTTCTAAATCTACTTCCTGTTGTTGGTGTTGTTGTTTTGTTGTTCTTGTTGGTTGATGAATCAATCGATGACAACCATGATGATGATGATGATGGAGAATGATTTGCTTTTGATTTGTTCTAGGGCAAGGTTGTACTATGATTCACTTCACTGTGTTTTTGGTGTTGTTTGGAACTTAGAATACCGGGAAAATTCGTTTATTGTTACCTCTTTGGGGAATTTGCCGTTGTCGCCGTCACATCTATGTCGTCGTTGTCGCAGTCACTACCGATGCGATGTTGTCATGTTGTCGTTGCCGCCGCCGCTCGTGGAAGAATAATAGTAATAATAATGAAAGAGAATAATTAGGGTTAGGGTTTTTTTTATTAATTTTATAAATAATAGACAAAAATGCTTTTACCCAAACAGTGAAAATAGAACATTTAACAAAAATTTATTGACCTAACTGCCAAAATGGACGAAATGGCAGTTTATGGGACGTTTTGAAAGTTCGAGTGTCGCTAGGGGACAAAAATTAATTAAGTGCTAAACTTAAATTTTGAGATAGTTTAGGTGTTACCAATATAGTTTACCCTATATATCTTTTTTATGCTATTAAATTATTTATATAAATTTTTAGTTAAAATTTTAATTTCTTTAAAATAATAATTTTTATAACTTACAATTATTAGTAAAAAAAATTATTATTATTTTAATTTTTATTAATAAATATATGAAAAAATTTCATTTTTTAGAGGTACCTAAGTGACATTTTGTTTTATTTAAATTAGTTTAATTCTTAGAAAAAATAGATAGGTTAGGTACTTGAGATTGAAACATGATAGATTAGTCTTAAATTTAAATAGTAAGTCACAAATTTAAAAATAATATCGATTAAAAAGGAAAAAGAAAAATTAATGTAGTAAGTGAATTGTAATATTTTTTATTTTTTATTTTTTAAAGTGAATTCTCGGTGACAATTAAATTTTTTTTTATTTCTGTAAAATCAAAATTACAAGAAATATGATAATTGAATACAACAATTATATAATAATAAATTTACAAGGGTCCAATCTCTATGGATCCGTTGATTCAATCGTCGTGGATTCGAGGGGCGTTTTGGGTTTGTCTCGATCCAATTGTTTTGATTTCTTCCGAGGGGCGTTTTGGGCTAGATCTCGGAATGGATTCGATGTCGAGGGCTTTTGGGCTTGATCTCGATCTATCGAACAATCTGATTTCTTCTTTCGAGGGCTTTTGGACTTTGTCTCGGAATGGATTTGGGCTTTGAGAGGAAGGGCCGATTTCGACAGAGGTTCGGTATCCTTCGAATATCTCTCCACTTCACAGCTTCTTGAGTGAGTGAGTGTGTAGTGTTTGTCTGCAACCATTTCTTGAGGGAATTTGCCCTCTATTTATAGGTGGAGTAAGTGATAATCGGTGACTACGATGTTGCCACGTGTCACTCATCTAAAGGGTAAAATCTTTTAATATCTTAATATATAAAATATATAAATATAAATATATATTTAAAATATATAAATAATATTTAATTATTTAAATATATAAATAATATTTATATATCTACAAATTGCCCCTTTTGGGACTTGTTCCCGAGATTGAAAAATTTGTATCGGGAATAAGTTCCAAAAATCTTGGAGATATATATATCATATCAATTTTGGATATAGATAGATATAAAATTTGAATCAATTATTTGAGTTTATTTGAATTTAACTCAAAATAAATATGATTCGAATTCATATTTATATGAAGATAATATATATGTATATATATATATATATAGATATATAAAATATTTTAGGTTCAAATTAGAGTTATAGTAGGATACTTCCTAGACTTTTTAAGTCTATAAAAGGATGCATCCATCGGAAATATTTTTATTCAAAACCTTGTCAAAAGCCAAGAGTTCACCTTGATAGATTCCTTTCCGCGTAATTCCAAGAAAATTCTCCTTTTTTTTTTCAAAAAAAACCTTTTTTTTTTACTATTTCAAGAAAACTTCTTTTTTTTTTTTATTCGCCCTTTCAAAAACAACTCTCATGGCGGTCTAAAAAAAAAAACTTT
>JAHSUH010005395.1:0-10614 GCA_025388415.1 Cynanchum wilfordii | reverse complement strand
AAGACACCTTAAAATAAAAACACACAAACAAAAGACAAACAAAGAAAAACAAGAAATAAGAAAGAAAGAAAAAAACAACGAAAACAAAAACATAGGTCGTCTCTCCTGTACAAGCGCTTTATTGTCATTACCGACCGCTTTCCTCCTCAAAAGGACTTCTCATGTCTCTATTGTCTAACAAATTCCTCGTAAAAATTAAACTCGCTTGTTCACCTTGAATGATGTTTCACCTCGGCTCATTACTACACAAGCTACTATAGTGAGACTTGTTTGATAATGAAGGAGCTTTGTCCAATAGCTTTTAAAATTTCCCAAAACATTTTCAAAATGTGTGAATATAATAACATTGTATCCTTAAGTTGAAATCTTTAAACTCTGTTTATCATGCCAAATTCTATTTTTCCATTTAACGCTCATCAATCTTATCACATTCATCAAATTTTAGAATACCATCCAATGTACACAAAATGCATTATAATTCAACAAAGTGAGTGCAAAGTGATCAATGTACATAGTAGTGTTGACAAGGTCAAATATATCAAACGGATATGTTCATTAGCATAGTATATACTTAGACATTCAGGCATACCTTGTCCTCAAACAACTCCCATCGTATAATTACTAACATCACATATCATATAGCCAATTTCAATGGGGGACATAATGGCAGAGAAAGAATTCCTTTAATAAAATTCATGCAAAAATGCCCTTATAAAACACAAGGAATAACTTTCCAAAGGAAGCATACTTAGTCAAGCATGCATCTTGAAACATAGATTCTAGATTTCACAAACAATGCATGAAAAGATATGCATCATAGGGAAATCATCTATAAAACTCCCTTAAACTCTCTTTATCATGTTAAGAAATAATATAGCCAGGGAACAGGCTTATCCGTAAAATAGAACATGGTATAAGAGTAAAGGTTAGGATCGTACCGAATATCAACAATTTTATAAACAAATAAAAGCTCTTTTCAGACTCCTCTTGAGTGCATTCACCTGCAACTCTTTCGCTTCTCATTCAGATTGCAATTATAAATAAGGGAGTTCTTTACCTTCATCTTATGAATCCATAGTAGAAATAGGGGTTGGCCAGCCCTTTAGGTTTCAATTCAATGAGTCCTCTATCGATGAATTCAAAAATTTTCAATTTTTGATAATACCAAAGATAGATTAGGCATGATTTTTTTTTATATCGAACCTAAATCTCTAGAGTTTTTCCCAAGTATGGTTTTAGGGAATGAATTTTCTAAACTAGATGACCTTAATTATTTAATTCTAGATAATTTCTAAAATTGGCACAATTTTGGAAAAACCCTCCTATACTTAGGGGGAAAGTGAGGTCTAATTCCACTAATCAAGTTATAAAGGATAGATACTACATTACCAAACTGGCAAAATTTCTAAAATTTTGCGCGAATTTCAAAAAAATATTATGAATTAGCAAACCACTTCAGAACTAAGGCCAAAATTTGGTCGTGTTTCTGAAAACATAGCATCATATAAAGCAAATAATCTCACAAAAATAGTGTCACATAATCAAACACAACGAAGGCAGAGTACCTATCGTGATGCGTATAGTAACACGGAGTACCAAGAATTTAAATTTATAAATATCGTATCCGGAACGTTGGTGACGGCTGATTAGTTTCCACTAAGTCAGGATGCCTAACCTCGCACGGCCGTAGTTATTAGTCCTAAACTGAAACTCATTAAATCTCTTCCTACTATCATGTTTCTATCAAATCATTAATTTAATTAACTATTGTAGTATCATGCATCAACCTAAGTTTTACAGTACAAACTCAATACGGAATCAAATCGAAGCGTAAAACAATAATCAATTCATAATGTATATTAAAACATATCCTCTAGAATATATAAATCATTAATCAATCAATCAAAATAAAGAGTATGTTAGGACATAGAATCATAACATATAAAGGAAAAGAAATACAAGAAACTAAAAAAAGGAAAGAGAAAGTTGTCGAGTTGCTCTAAATGCTTCCACGGACTCGGCTTAATCCTCCGCACCTTGCAGAAACTTGTGCAAGTACGGGGCTTTATCTCGCTCTCTAGAGATCTTCAGAGTAACTTCCTCTCAACTAAACTATAGGGATATTCCCTTACTGGCGAGGTTCAACCTCTACACTTGAGAAGAAAGAAAAATAATGAAAACGAAACCAATCTAGAGCTTATCACAAAATTCCTATCGGCTAGGAACTTCTTAAATGCTCCTCTGCTTCCGAGTGATTCTCGTGTGCTTCAACAATCGGGGAGCTTAGATCTATTTATAGGAGTAGAAAATGGGCTGGGATGCCAAAAATACCATCAACACGGGCTTCAACACTTGGCAGCAACACGGGAAGTAACACGCCCAAAAAAGTCGGCTCAACACGGCTTAAACAAGGCCAGGAACACTTTTCCATGCCGGGGCTTTTGTTCCAAAAATTGCACTTTTAGTCCCCGATTTCTTCCTTTCTTTAATTTTGGTCCCCTAAACTTCCAAATCAAAAAGATAAGGAATTTCTAGTAATTTCTCATTCAATTAAATCCAATTAACTCCATAATTAACTCAAATTGAACACAATTAAATGTATAAAAAAATACGATATAAAATCGAAGTTATCAAATATCTTTCTCTTCATATTCCTTCTCACTCTGATGGAAAAACGAGATACTAGGAATGTTCATTCTAGAATGGTCAAAACTTTTAGTGACATACTTATTATCCTTATCCTTATCCTTATCATACAATTCCAATTTCCTCTTGCCCTAGCCTTCCTAATTAGCCGCTCTGGTTATCAAACATACCTCCCAACTTGCTTAGTCCGAGTCATCTTCCTGGGATGTGCTGTGTGAATAAGACTTAGTAATAAATTTTCTAAAGCTTTAGAATTTAGGGTTTTTAAGAATTTTTGTGATTTTTATAGATTTTTTTTAGGATATTTAAATTTTTATAGATTTTTTAGAATATATATTTTTGGTGGGGTTTTTAAATTTTATGAAAGCTCCTCGGATGATATCCAATAACTCCTAGTATGATTCTAGAATGTGGAATTCTCTTAAAATTTAGATATTCCTATCTTTAATTAAATTTAGATAATCTAAAATTTTAAAATTTTAGGAAATCTCATATTTAGAGGATCGAGTTTACTTCCTTAATCAAATTATGTCATAAAGAATAATTACTACAGTTATCAAATCATAAAACTTCTAAAATTTTGATCAGGAATTCTAAAAATTTTATGAATTTTACATCCCTAGGAACGACGCCTAAAATCCGAATTGAATATTGGTTACTATATTTTTAGCATAGATTATGATTGAGATTAATACAAGCAAATCAAATGGGTTGTCACTTAAATAACCAAAATCTAAGGCAGAGTATCTATCGTATGTGCATAGTAACATGGAAGCATCAACGATTTTAAATTTATAATATCATATAGACCCAAAGACGTTGACAACGGTTATAAGCAATTATTAAATATGACAAGAATTTATTAGCAAAAGTTAACCCTTGGATAAGATTCGATTCATGAGATTGTTGCTAGAACATAAATAGAATTGAAACGATATGATTTAGGTTTCTTATTACGTTCGATGATTCAATTAAATGAACCATATTCGAAGATGTAGCTTTAAGCAGATCTAAGGCATTTGTGATTAATATTAACTTTACTACCGTACCCGAGTTATCTAATGTGATTACCTCAATACGGATCGTTGCAAGTAATCTTAAACCTTTGTAGATTAATTATTAAGTTGTGAATTTAATAAGTTAATCATAAGATTTGCATTGATTACTAACTCGAGATTATTAAGCTGCCTAACCTCATTATGGTCGATGCAAGTTATTACACCTAATCCGGTAATTCATTAATTCTCCTATGGTCGGGTCTCCTTAACAAACCGTCAATTAATTAATTATTCCAATTATATGCTCAACTAGATGCAAACCTAAGTGTCATGGCATGAATAGAATAAGAAACTAAGTTGAAAGCATAAAGCAATAATAATCACAATGATAATCACAAACAGTATCCTTCCCGGGAAATTAATAAAAGCTCCAATTATATCATTAATAATAAAATAATCCCATGAGACAAAGTTATAGTAAATAAAGAACGAAAAATAATAGACTTGAGAAGAGGGAAAAGAAAAGATGTCGTTTGGTTGTCACTACTTCGACGGCGGGACTTGACCTCCGATTCTTCTCGAACCCTATTAGCCTTCCTCCTTGTCTTGCCCACGAAATCTTCTAGAATCACACCTCTCAACTAAGCTATAGAGCTCTCCCTTATGGTCAAGGCTCAAACCCTAAGCTAAGAAGAAAAATATAATAACTAGAAAATATTTAACTATGAGGGTAATTTATGAGAATCCACGGGAGTGGAGACTCGAAATACCTCAAATTCTCTGCCCTGGCACTCTCCTGGTGGGTTGGTGGTGTGTTCCAAAGGCTTGGCTACTGCCTCTATTTATAGGAGTAGAAAAGGAGCTGAAAACAGTGAAAATTCGATGTGGGACGCCAAAACTGCCCTCAACACGGCCAGCAACACGGGCGGAACATGCCTAGCAACACGGGCAGAACACGCTTGTGATGGCTCAACAAGGCCAGCAACACGGGCAGGAACACGCCCGTGTTGAACATTTTTTCCAAAAATTACACTTTTTGTCCCCGATTTCTTCATTTCTTCAATTTCAGTCCTGAAACTTCCAAAAACCGAAAACAGAGAAAATTTGCGTAATTTCCATTTAATTAAGTCTAATTAGACTTTAAATTAAACATATTTAAACATAATTACCCCTTAAAAACACGATATAAATCGGACATATCACGTATCCTTTCCGGAAATGTATAAATCATTAATTAATCAATCTAATTAAAGAGAATCCTAGGACACAGAATGCAACTAATAAAAGGAAAATAATTACGAAAACTAAAGGAAAGAGAGAAAGAAAGGTTGTCGTTATGTTGTCACTACAATGACGGCTTGCTCGCTCCTCCGGATGTTCGCTGCCACCGCAACTCGATCCTTTGTCATGATCTTCGGATCTTCGACACTCACACCTCCCGAAGAAATCTCGGAGCTATCCCTTATGGTCGAGGCTCAAGCTCGAGAATAAAAATGAAAACTGTGAACTGCTGAGATCTACGAGAGTACTCGAGTTCAGACAGTCGAAACTCACGTGTTTTCTCGCTATTCCGGTGTGTCAAAGCTTGCACATGATGCCTCTATTTATTAGGGTGAGTTGGGCTAGAAAACACAAATTTTCCAATGTGGGACATTTACTAGGCTATAGCAGCACGGTGCTGTGCATTTTGGCACACTGCTTTGCATGTGTGGCACGATGTTGCACGCATTACTCTTAAATTACAATTTTACCTCAAAATTTGTTCATTTTTCAATTCTAGTCCTTAAACCTTCCTGAAACCAAAATAATGTAATTAGATAATATTTTCAACTAATTTCATTCATTTAACTCCATAATTAACTCGAATTGAACACAATTAATGTATAAAAACACGATATAAAATTGAGTTATCAAATACCCCACACTTAGTCTTTTACTTGTCCTCAAGCAAACTACTAAATGCAGTTCTAGGAAAAACTTATAACTCTAATAATCGTGCTCATCAATTATGCTCGGAAAGTGTTGACAAAATCTCAACAATTCAAACCTCTCAAATATATTTTCAAAATAGCAAGCTTATCAAAGAGTGAAATACTTGTAATACCTCATCAAATGTATCATGCATAAATCGAGAAGAAATAATTCAAAATATCCATATTAGCTCAACACACATCCAATCATAGAATCTCCCTGGGTGTAGTGTGTTCTAATCCGACTCATCATCCAAACAACAGACCACCCTTCGGACAATTAAAAAGATAGTATTTCGATCACTCAAACATCATAACAACCAAGTACAATAACTATCTAGGGATCAAGTCACAATGCCACATTTATTTCCTCTCTTTTTTTTTTCAAACATATATATATATATATATATATTTTTTTTTTTTTTTTAAACTCACATTTTTTTTCATTTTTTTTTCATCATTTTTTTTTACATAAAAGAAATATGCAGTGGGTATAAATGTCCATGTAACCATATTAACTTTAACTACCCTTGTAACGAGCCCTACTCCGGTGGCTCCCATATCTCAAGGACCTTAGGGCACCGGGCATTCAATTCCCTTCAGGAATGGTTCCCAAGTAGCAAAGAATACTTGCAGACTACCCTTATTAGGATAAACGATAAATAAATAAACACACTAGTGGCATGTTTCTCAAAATCCTATCAATTCACCATAATGGTCATCACAACATCCAAATGGTCTAATACTATTTAACTAAAAGTCCAAAATTAATCCACTGATAACATCAAATATGATCATGTTTTAAGATATAATTTGTGCATGATTTGTGAATATAATTGTATTAAATTGAGATAAGTTGATTGATTTTGGGTTTCATTGCAAATATTCTCTTTCAGATAACTTTTGGGGCAAATCGGTGTAAAAAGACAAATTCAGAGGCCAAAGTGCAACATTCTGGAAATACGCTACGCCCTTGAAGGATGGTATACGCCCGTAGGACCTAAACGCCCGTAGGACGTAACGTGCACCCCTGGGGCGTAGGCCCGTTCCCTTTTTGTGCATCACGCCCGTATGAAGTAACTACCCTCTATACAGCCGTGGGCACTGGATCATACGCCCGTAGGGCGTAAGGGTCAACAAATACGCCCAGTAAAGCATAGAGGGCCACGCCCGTAGTGATGCTCTGTCCAGATTCTTTTTATGTAAAATGATGATTTTACCCCTAATTAATTTACCTATAAATATGAGAATTTTTAGCATTAATTAGATTGGTTAGTATCTCACATTGTTTTAGATATTGAATATCATATTGGGTTTCTCTTCAATTTCATATATTTTGGTATAGAATTTGGGGAATTTTCTATTACTTTGATTGAATACTTTTGATTAGATAATTCCCTAGGTTGTTTTAGTGAATAAATGTTTCTAGTTAGGTTATGAAATCTCTCCTTGGTCTATGAGGTAGAGTTTTGTGACTTGATCAAGAGGATTTTCAGCTACTTCAACCATTCAAGCTTCAAGGGGCAAGAAGAGGATTCAAGAAGAAAGTTGAGGTGTAGAGATCTTTCCGGATTCAATTGACAACTGGTTTTGGAATTATTTTCTTACCTTCTTCAAGTATTTTTGTTGATAACTCTTGTAATCTAGTTTACCAACCCAATAGGAACTCTCTTCTTCTACATTTCTTTAGAGTAGAAGTGGTTGGTTTCATGTTATACTTTCACTATGAGATTGGTCTATTGTGAGTTGATTTTTATGATTTCATTCACTTGAATTGCAATTTCAATTATGGCTTTGATTTGATTGTTTATCTTGAGTTGAGCTCTAATTCGATTTTGTGGTTTGGGTTAACACTAATTGTTAAGCCGGACCTTGGATATACGATTAGTGCTAGATTAGTTTGATTGTCTTCCTATTGATGTACCGGACCTTGGATGATTAGTAGGGATTTGATCTTACTAATATATTCGAGTTGTTCTTCACGTATGAATTTCTTTCAATGACACGTATTGAGGAAGTTCATCCTTAGACTCGGATTTGGTGAAATTGTAATAGTTGAATCATGATACTTGATTTTGTTGTGAAGTGTATCCTCCACTCTCTAATGTGTTTAGTGAGTTCTTCACATATTCAATATTATCTCATCCATGATTTTACTTTACTTGCTTTTAATTTGCTTTCTAGATTTAGAAATCAATCTTATCATTCTTGATATTGGTTGGTTTACTTGTTGAATGATCCTTATTCACAAATCATATTCATAATTAGTTTGATTATATTTTACACACTAGAATTTAATAGAAGTCCTAGGGAAAAATGATTTTTATAAATTTAAAATCTGAATACTACTATATTTACTAAACTATTTCGATAGGTGCTCTGCCTAATTGAGTTATTTTATTAGTGACAACCTATTTTAACTTTGAAGATTCCTATTATTTTTAGTATTATATATTCGATTATTTATATTAATATTATATATAACTCAAATACACATCATCCACTAATCAAAAAATTTGCCAAAATAGATGTGCTCAAGGTAACAAGGATTTCCTACAACTAGACTAGCATCAAGTCTTTAAGAATAAATCAAAATCAATCCTCAAGACTCTAGCAATCAAACAAGTAGTTTTTATCATAGGCGGAGTAAATCATACTTCAAAATGCTCACAAAATTTTTCTCAAGTAGCACAAAAGCTTGAAATTGCTAGGAAATTCGAGAAAAATTTAGAAAAAATTTGGCCAGAAAAGTCACCCTACCCCACACTTAAGATAAACACTGTCCTCGGTATTAAAGGCAAGTGAAAAACGAGTACCCCTATAATGGGTGTTAAGTCTTAAAGCACCTTTACGAGTGTTAGTAGCATATTCCTTAGCAGTTCAAAGAGAATATTCTAATCATGTCCACATGAATACGTCTAAAAACATGTGATAACTCATTTATATCTATGGCATTAATCACTTCGATATTCTCCTTTCTATTAATAGCATGCAAGCATAACATGCAAACAATGAAATACATAATGAGAAATAGAAGTTTTTGACCCTCTAAGTTGATAAACAGAATTATACACAGTGATATGGTCCCAAATAGATTTTAAGGACAATTTTACTCTCTTCATACTTAAATCATGATCATATCCACCAAGCCTTAAAGAAATATATTTTTCATGATGCTCAAAAAGTATAGAAGATTCATATACTAGTACCTCGTAAGTAGCTGTTATGCATTAAAAATGCGGATATATGGTAGAGTATGCATGTGTGTCCGACTCGAGAACTGTAAGGGTCTCCGAATCAATTCTTCTGCCATTATGTACTAATCCTTTTAGAAATGAGTTGTAGCGTTCGGTAGCTACGTACCAATCTACTTGAAATATCTGCAATGAATAAATCGAGATAGCGATAGATGGATGATGAACTCTCTTCGAGTCATAGCTGCAAGGTAGCAACTATATGTATACAGAGATATAGAAAGAGAGTTGAGTGATTTTAGAGATAAATAGGGGATAAAGTAATGAATAGCCATGAGTAGCAAAGTTTGCACAATTCCCCATGAACATGATCATGCAAAGTGCACAAACACAATCGAGTTCTACCATTCTTGAATCTAATGTGTTCCAAATAATTTATATGCAGTAAAATTTGTACTGGAACAATCATTATTCATTCAATACATCAATTGACACAACAATGTCTTATTTGGAACATCCACCATCTATTTAATTAAACAGTGTAATCCCTATGTTGGAACATCCAGTTTCTATCATGCCATGATCATTTAGCACATATCCAGTCTCTAAATAAACGAGAAAGTTCTATTCTGGAACATCTAGTATCTAAATAAGCAGAGTAGACATAAATTACCCCAAAAACCACATAAGACACCTTTTAAAATAAAACATACAAACAAAACACAAAAGAAACAAGAAAAACAAAACAAAACAAAACAAGGAAAAAAAAATATAGAGTTGCCTCCCTATAAGTGCTTCTTTACTGTCTTTAAGTTGTACCGCCTTTCCTCCTCGGAAGGACTTTATGTTCGATTTTCTCGAACAATTCCCTGTAAAACTTCAACTTATGTATGTTCACTTTGAATGATGTTTCATCCTCATTCATTATTTCACAAGCTACCATGGTGAGACTTGTTTGATAATGAAGGAGTCTGTCCAATAGCTTTAAAACATCCTGAAAACATTTTCAAATGTGAATATAATAACATTTTATCCTCAAGTTCAAATTCCTTTAAACTGTCTATCATGCCAAATCCTATTTTTCCATTTAAAGCTCATTGAATCTATCATATTCATCAAATTCATTCAATTTTAGGATTCTATCCAATGTACACAAAATTCTTTATAATTCAACAAGTGAGTGCAGGGTGATCAGTGTACATAATAGTGTTGGACAAGATCAAATATATCAAATGCATATACAACAGCTAGTGATAACATCAAATATGATCATGTTTTGGGATATAAATTGTGCATGATTTGTGAGTTTTATTGTATTAAATTGAGATAAATTGATTGATTTTGGGTTTAATTGCAAATATTCTGTTTGAGGTTACTTCAGGGCGAAATTGAAGTAAAAAGACAAATTAAGGGTGAAAAATGCAATACTGTAGAATTATGCTATACACGTAGAAGGTAAACTACGCCCAACTGGTTTACTTATATTAAATTTTTTGGATTTAGATTTGGGGTTAGATGATTTAGTATCATGAGTTTTAGGTTTAGTTAGTGTTTTGGTTAGTTTAGATCCCTTAGGTTAACTTTTTCCCTTATTAAGTTTTGGATTTAGAATAAAGCTTAGATAATATTTTGGATTTAGGTTAACTTTAGTTGATTTAGATTAGATAGCTTAGTTAGTTAATGCCTTAGATTAAGTTAATTTTTAGTTTTACTTACTTTCATTCTTAGGATTTTATTTAGATCTTTAGGTTATGTTTTTTTTTAGTCTAATTCTTAGGATTAGAATTTAGGTCTAATAATTTTCTT
>JAHSUH010005394.1:0-54383 GCA_025388415.1 Cynanchum wilfordii | reverse complement strand
ATTCACACTTTGTCGAGGGGCCACTAAAGGGAAAATAAGCCACGTGTCCAATAAAAACACTAAAATTTATTTTAAGAAGTAAATTTTAAATAAGACTTATGGACGAAAGGCTGGATCGAAGTGAGATAGGCTGAATCGAAGTAGAACAAGTAGATCGAAGTGTGGAATAAAGTTTACTCTATCGCGAGTTAATCGGAGAAAAAGGAAACTGGTGAAGTAAGAAGATCTTGGAAAATCCATCTGAATTATCTTTAAAAAAGCAAGTGCTGGGCCACACTAGAGAATAATAATTATGAATTAAAGGCTGCATGACCAGAGAATGACAAGTGGTAAAAATCTCATGACATGATCCCACTAAATAATAAGGAAATTTGCATATATAAGACAAAGGACTTATCATTTAAAGGGATCATGCTTTCTGAACTCTCATAAATATATTGACAATTTTAGTAGTTATTTTTCATGCAAAAGGAGACTTTCAGTTCTTTTGTTATTATCATCAGAAGCAAACAATAGTTCTTAAACTTTTGTTTCCTCCGATTTCTTTTAAATCTTCGCGACTATTTTGACCGTCGGAGGGTTTAAACAGAGAAATATCTCTGTTTGAACTTGTTTGCAGGAAGTACATTCTAGAAGTTTCTTTCTAGATTATCTTCACTGGGAAGTTCATTTCATTCTCATTATTGCTATTTAATCTTCTTTCTAAACCCAATATTACCGAATATTTGTTTGACTGATTTTTGTATCTTCAGTTCCAATTTCCATTATTATTTTGATGGGGAAATTAGGCTATTGATTTATATATATATATATATATATATATATATATATATATATATATATATAAATATATATATCTTGTTTTACTCGATTCTTGCAATCTAAAAAATTTAAGTTGATAAGAATATAGTCATGAATGGATAACTCTTTTTTTTTTTTGACCCGATATCTTCATCAACTAATCAAGAGGGAAGAGATTCTCAAAACTACAATATTTAGCTGAAATTACGGCATAAAGTTGTCTCTAACATATGTCAAACTCAAATCCCCATTTGTCAAGTCGGATAAGACAATTAAGTAATGGAAGTCAAACTAATTAGGTTATAATCTTTTCATAGGAACCGGTAACTTGGTTGGTTTAAAATTTACAACAAAAAACAAATGATAAGGATATCGACGGGACTTCAAGTTTTCCACATGAATTCCCATACACTTTTAGTATAACATTTTTTGTGCATTTTAGAAACAAGTTGTTTCAGCGGATATTTTGCAATTTATTTTGTTTTTTCTCTTCGAGAAATATATATATAATAAAAATAATAAAATTCGCAATAACTCTTTTTAATTTACTTAACTAACTAAGACCAACCATTCTTCACTTAAATCACAACTTATAGTCTTGGTTCTCTCAAACATTTCTAACAAAATAAATAAATTTGAGTCTTATTTTTTGAAATTGGTAGTTTAAACATTGTAAAATGATTCCATCTAGTTTGAGTCTAGAAAATAGATCCTGCCAAACTCTATATTCCTTCTTCTTTTTTTTTTTGATTACAGGGGGAGGGGTTTTCGATCTCACCATATGTGAGGTTGGGGGTAGCACCTTTGCCAACACCGACCTATATTCCTTCTGTAGCAGATCTTTTTGCAAAATCAATTCAGATTGGCTCTTGATAATTTTGTAAATGATGTTTGAAGAACTATAGGTGATATTGACCCCTCAAAATTTGATAACTTCCAACTCTATTAGCAATTACTTATGAATCAATCTTTTTTCAGTTTACACCTATTATCTGATGTTTTGGATTAGCCTTGCTCGGCAAAAGGGACAAAAGGGTCCAACCATGCTTTAATTTCGATTAATTAGTCCGGTCTCCTAAAAAAAAAAAAAATATAACCAAATTCAATTTTACATTAGTGAGTTCCACGTTGCTATAACACTTTGGAATAAATAAGAGAAACAAAAACTGAGAAATATAATTTATCAGAAAATATACTAAATTAAGAAGTATTAAGGATAAAACCCTTTTTATTTTGTTTTACTCTAAACACTTGGCTTATTATAATGGGGAATTTCATTTTTAATACGATACAAAATCACGAGTTTAACACTCAGTCATATAAGATTAAGATTTAGATTAGACGATGAAACATTGGATTTATTAGATTTAGTAAAACTCTTATTTCTCATCGAATCATAACTCATGTATGCAACTGTTTAAAATTTGGGGTCGGAGTTTCCTCTTGCAAGGGACTAACTCGGCTCGAACGGGGATTAGTCTAGATATGGATTGGTTTAAAGGTACTCTCCCATAGTAGGGAATTATTTAGGACATCCGGTGCCCTAAGAAAGAAATAATAATAAATAAATAAATAAAAAGAAACAACAACAACTCATATTTCTCGTTAATCGGAGGCATGTGGTGGAGCGGTAGGGGCTCATCCTTCGTTAACCAATGATTCGGGTTTCAAATTCTGGCTTGGGTATGAAAAAATGTTAAATCCTCTGGTCACTGTCCCACTCAATGAGGTGCCTACAAATCGCGAGTGGGATTAGTCCGGGTGTGAAATAGTTGGAAGGTGTTGTTCCTCGGTGACGAGACCCACCAGGACACAAGCGAGAAAAAAAAAAAAAAAAAAAAAAAAAAAAAAAAAAAAAAAAAAAACTCATATTTCTCGTTAATAGGACAAGAGGCCCAAATAGTTTTAAAAATTTCATGTCATGAAAAAAGGCTTTAAGAAATGGTAGACCCGGCCCAGAGGGAGAAAGAAAAATGGAAATGGTACATCAGTCAGGATGACGAAGTTTCTCTCTTGCCCCTGATTATAAGAAATTGTAAAAATATTTATCATAAATTATGTTTTTTTTATGAATCTTCAAATTTTAAATCAATTGGAACCCTATAAAACCTACACAATTACCATGATTATGGTTAATTTTTTACAACAAAATATGCTTACAAAAAAAATCCATGATCAAAAATTATTTTTCGTAACAAATTTATCTAATACTTAAAAGTATTATTTATAATTAAATTTTATTCAAAATATCTTCTATTATAATATATATATATATATATATATATATAATATATATTATTTAGTTTTATTTAATTTTTGAACTTTTTAACGCACAAATAAAATAGTGACCTAAATTACCAAAAAAAAAAAAAAAAAAAAAAAAAACAGTAGGTATGAGGCAGTGATGAAGCAGTAGGTATGAGCATGGGAATTTTAGTGTGCAGAAGTGTGATCAGTTAGGGGTAACCCCTAAGAAATCCAAAGTAGATTGTGATGGATTGTTTGGGTCCCAAAACTAGATTGGAATCTCACAGACAATTCATGAGTTCCACGAGGCACCCCCCACCCCTACCCCCACTGCCCCACATTCTTGGTGACCCCTATATCCTTATAAATTAATTTGATATTTTAAAAAATAATTTTTGTAAGAGAAAAACTCAAAACAAGAATATATATAATTAAAATTGTGTCATAAAGTCATTTTTTACCTTTGTCAAATTCAAATCTCTCATTTTACAAGATATGTGAAGTCTTTAAATAAGATAAGTCATACCAACTAGATTATTACATTTTTACCTACCCACCCTCCACATTTAATAGTAAACTACCTACTGACATTAGTAATCTCTCAATACTATATAAAATCACGAGTTTAACCTTTACAAAAGAATTGTCATATAAGAGTTATGGTAAGATTACTCCAAAAGAGTTTGATGTTATGAGTACAATTTAGATTGAATATAAATTAGTCGAAATAGTAAGTTTGAATATCTTTAATAATTTAACCACTAATGAAATATGTACGAGATTCAAAAAATTTATGTAATTTTTGTTGATAATTATGGATTAGAATAATATTTAAGACAAAAAAATAAAATAACAGTTAACTTATAAAAAGTGCAAATAAATTGACCAAAGAATTAGATGGGTGGAGCTACTAACCAACTTCATAATTAAGCTAAATTCTAAAACAATAACTTCGAAATTGAAATATTAGTAATTCTTATACCATTTTAACAACTTCGTAACAAACTGAAAATCCACCATTTCTAGCAAAGTTGGAACCTACCAAATAGCAAAATGTCTCAAATGGTTTTATTTTTGGTAGACTTTTTAGATTTTACCGTTTTCTTTAATAAAGTTAAAATCAAAGAAGATGAAAAAAAAAATAAAAAATTGGCTATTATAGTTGATAACAATCTCACATATAATATGAAAAATCATATCGATGTCAAATAAATCTAAAAACTTTCAATATATATATATATATATATATATATATATATATATATGACATTTATTTCTTTCATGAATTTATAACCTTTTAAAAAAAAAATCTTAACATTTCCAATTGATGGTCACTTTTGATTCTTAATAACTTAAAATGGAGTCGCGTTGGATTTTTTTTTTAGAATATATTTGTATATATTGTTTACATTTTTTTTTTTTAATCGGATAACTACTTTAAATTTTAATTAATTAAAAATCAAGTAGCATTAGACTCTTTTTCAAGAGACAGACTCTCTAATATTCGTTTATTTATACATAAAATTCGAACTTAAATATTTATTTAAAAAGAATCAAATTCTTTTTACTTTGATCAATAAATTAGTAATGAGAATAAACTCTCACAATGCATATTTTACATTATTCATAAAAATTAAATTTGATATATTACATTATTTAGACCTAGAAATTATTAGTAAAATAAATTATTTTTGAGCTAAATTGATAAAAGTATTTAGAAAGTCTCATACAATAATCTTATAAAACCTACAACAACACATCAATCACATATCTCACCACTCTCTCCCAAAGCTAGACTACTTTGCAAGTTATATAGCTCAAGGGATTCAGTACCCGTTTGTTTCACACTTTTCCAAATGCGACCTTGGGAAACACAAACGAAAATAATATATATATATATATATATATATATATATATATATATATATATTTGAACAGAGGAATCAGTGACAGTTAAAGCTAATTATGAAAGGGTTGAAAAAAGAAACACATAAAAGCAGAAGAAAGGAAAAAAAAAAAAGGGGGAAGAAGAAGAGAACAACTTGAACAATAAGCCAAGTTAAAGTAAAAAGAGAAGTTAGAAATGAGAGACAGCAGCAAGCATGCAGAGAGAGAGAGAGAGAGATGAGAGAGAAAAGAGAGAGAAAAGAGACTTTTGTTGCAGGTGGCGTTGTGGGGGAACAAGTAATGATGGACACTCTACGCTCCTCTTCTCCATACACACACACACATACCCTTTTTTCAACTTTTTCTGTATGTGTGTGTGTGTGTGTTGCGTGCAGCTATGTGCTGACTGTTAGAAGAATTGGTATCTCTCTCTTTTATATATATATATATATATATATATATATATATATATATTTTTTATTTAAATTTATTATTCTAACTAATTTAAATTTGATTAAAATTGTGTTAATAGAATAAAATTTTTATTAAAAAAAAGATTTATTAAAACTCTAGCATAGTGTTCATAAATAAATATTGAATTCATAATATGTGATATTCCGATCTCATATCGTAAACATGTAAGAATGTACAATAAAATATAAGAATCAGTTTAGACATTTATTATCAATTTAGGATATTTTCTTTCTACAAAAAAATTAAATTGTTGACCATAAGTGGTGTTAGAACTATAATCACAATGTGAGCTTGCAAACTATCATCACAATGTGAGTGATGATAGTTTGTATCAAAGTCAGAAACTCTCATTTTTTCTTTTTGTTTTTTTTTACTATTTTGTCTATTTCTTGATATTTTATCATTTTTCACTTTCAAATGCAAGACTTATTTTTTATCTCTAGAGATTAAGTTTTTTATTCTTTTAGAAGAATTAACTTTTATACTCAATTTCTATCTGGATCATTTTCTCAATTTTATCATTTTTCGGACTGTCTTTGGGGTTTATGATCCGCCCTATGATTATTTTTTAGGGAAGAAGATGAACTTGATCCCTATGATATCAATGATCGGTGGTGAATGTCAAAATAGTTTTGTTTTTTTTTTTTTTCTTACATAATTTTTTTAGTTTGGTTTTTGTTATCTTCACGTTTTTTAGGTTGGATGTTCTCTCTTACAATGTTATGTGTAATGTTTCTTTTTTATTAATGAATATTTACTTACCAAAAAAAAAACTAATTTTTTTTTGAATCGAAAAAGTTTTTCCTGTGAAATGTAAGCTTTTACCCACATATGCATTTAAACTTGCAATTTTACTGAAACTAAAAAAAAAAAAATCTCTTTTCAAATCATTTGCGAGTTAAAAAGGAAAAGAAAAAATGACAAAGATAACAACACTTAGCTACTCAACTAAGTCCAATGATCCTATATTCATTTTTAATTATTGGATAACTATCATTGATCCAATTAGTTTAGACTTTAAGTCATAATTAATTGGATAATATCAATTCTTATATCTTAAGTTCACAATTATGTGATTCATTTAAATATAAAATCAATTCATAATTAATTGCAAGGAGGGGGGTATCTTGTAAGACTCTAAATTCTTCTTGAACCTGAAAGAAAAGTGTACCCTTTAATTATTTTTCTAATCAAAAAGACTTTCAAACTTTTTTTTATATAAATATATAAAAAGATTACAACCATTTGTCGAACCAACTTCTTGGATTTCACCAACTTCTTCTTTTTAAAGTCTCAGAAAGAAAAACAAAAGGCTTGGGACAAGGGCTTAAAAAGTTTATCTCATTCTCAAGTCACAATCCCCACTCCCAATAAATGGGTCTTACCAGGACTCCCTGTATATATATATATATATATATATATATGTATGTATTGGTGGGAGTTTTAAACTTTAAAAGCTCTATAAATTTTTAGGAAAACTAATCTAAAATTAATTAGTGTTAAGTTTCTTTTTTAAGAAACACATTTTAATCATTAATCTAAAATTGAGTTAATATCAAATTCTTTTTAGATAAATATATTTTTTTTTTAAAAAAAAAAAATCATAATTTCTATCATGTCTCAAACTCATAACCTTCTATGTCATAAGTAAAAGTGCTACCAACTGAATAATAATAATAATAATAATAATAATAATTTAGTTTATTTTCAATTATTTATGTAATTAAATCAATTTCTTCATGCATAAATGCAGCAATGACTTTTTTGATAAAACACTTGCATCTCATTATTGCATAATAATATTAGGAACATTATGTTCCAAAAAGTCAATTATGAAAGTTAAACTAAAGTAAAATATACACACACATATACTACACACACATATACATACACACACACATATATATATATATATTTATTTATTTATTGTTAAACCATCTACTATTTAAATTTATTCAAATTGTATTCACAAAGTCTAATTCTTATTTGAAGGAAGACTTCATTACACCTTTGAATTTTTATATATATATTTTTAAGAGATAACTTGTCTAAGCGCTCTCTCTTCTTCATAATGAATTGAATTTTAATATATATATTTTTTAAGTTTAAATGTCTTTCTAATTAAACATTAAGTGACATATAAATTAGTTCAAATTTACTATAAAATTCTTAAAAACAATATATATATATAATTATTTTTAATTGAATATTTTGTATGTATTGAAAATTTATTATAAATCAACATATATATTTTAAAAAATGAATATTATATATATAGGAGTATAATTCACGAGAATTCACAGTAACAAATAGGTTTCAGTAGTAATGATAAATACATAAATGGAAAGAAAGGGACAATATTAATCTTAGCCAAATAAGTATCAATAAATGAATACACTGTGGGAACAATGTATACATACATACATATATATATATATATATATACTGTTTGCTGACATGCATCGAATGGTCAAGATAACTTTTTACATTGTTTCATCAGGTTGCTTCATTCCAGTCATTTTATGACGAAGTTAAATAAGTACAAGAAAAAAAAAGGAAAAAAAAAAAAGATTTTACATAAATAAAAATAACTCTATTTCAATTACGTTATAATTCAACACCCTAATTTTTTTTTTTCAAAAAATGTCCAAGATCAAAGTGTGTATATATATACATATTAATTATACAAAGATCTTTTGTATATAATTATACTTGTTGTATCAATGTGAAGTCAAGGGATTCTCTCTCCAATAAGAGTAATAGAGAAAGTTATCTTAATTTTGAGAAGATTTTAATAAATTAAAAAAAAAAAACAAATTTTATTATTTGAATAATAAATAGTGGTGAATTTAGGTAACTTTTTTTTTTTTTTTTTTTAATTTTTTAAGTTGAGTTTTAAAAATCATTAAGTTTAGTTATTAATTCAATTTAAGAAACATGAGGTCTATAAGGAGAGAGAATATTAATATAGTTTATGTGATATAACTTTCAATAATTATATCATTATTACACTTTATTTAAATAACTATTTATCAAGACTTTTTTATTCTTATTTTAAAAAAAAAAATCACTTTTTTCAAAATAAATTTTATTATAAAATTATTGCTCAAATATACTTTTATTTATCTTATGTTATTTTGAATTTTATTATTACTTTTGAGACTATAACTTTAGCTCTTTTTATTCAAGATAGTTGGTTATGGAAATTAATTATTTTAGATTTCAATTAACTTAAAAATAAGTTGTGTTAAATATTTTTTTTAAAGAAAAAAAAGACTTTTCCAATATTTATAAGGGTAAACTATCCTAATAATACTCTTTAGATGCCAAAATCCAGGGTTTAGCACCTCAAAAAAAAAATTTAACAAAGTGTCCTCCAAGATTTAAAACGTTCCACTGCGTGCCCTTTCGTCAATTTTGACCATTAGTCAACTATTTTTATTGTTTTGAGCAGAGGTATTTTTGTCCATTACTTAAAAAAATAAAACCTAATTTTTATAAAGATTAATTTTGTAATTTTAAATAAAATAAATTCTAAAACCCTAAATTTTCTTTTCTCTTCTTCTTCTTCGCACTCATATACCCAAATTTCAGAATTTTCTCTCTCTTCTTCTTCTCCTTCTTCTTCCATGGTTGCACTAATACACCCCCAAATTTTGACTTTCTCTCTCTCTTTTCTTCTTCTTCTTCTTCTCATTGATACACTCCAAATTCCAGACTTTTCTCTCTCTTCTTCTTCTTCCATGGCTGCACCGACACACCCCAAATTTTGACTTTTTGGATTTCTTTTATTCTTACTCAACTCCATTTGCTCTTTCTTCCCGCTTTCCAGCTTTTTGGATTCGAATTCAATAATGGGGATGACTTCTCTTTCTCTGCAAATCCCTTTCCGGCATCCTTATCTCTTTTGTTATTTTTCATCTTCGACTAATTGCTCTACTTCATCTCTATCCATTGCAAAATTATTGCAACAAGAAGGATGGGCACCCGAATGGCTTGGGAGGGTCCACTCTCCTCCGTGAAATTATTTGTCGATTTTTTTTAATGGACTTAATAAATAATTGAGATTGCTGAAATTTTTGTGGGGGTAAGAAAAGGGGTAGGATGTGTCGAGGAATGAAGAAGAAAAATGGGTGGAGGAATTTATTGACTACTGTTACAGGCCGCCGTCGTAGTCACAGGTGGCTGGCAGCCGTCAAAGGTGGGAGAGAAGAAGAAGGGAGAAAGAGAAATTAAGATTTGTAAGTTTATTTTTATTTAAAATTACAAAATTACCCTTATAAAAATTAGGTTTATTTTTTATTAATGGACAAAAATGTCTTTGCCCAAAATAGTTATAATTACAAAATTAACCTTTATAAAAATTAGAGTTTATTTTTAAGTAATGGACAAAAATACCCCTGCTCAAAATAGTAAAAATAGTTGACTAACAGTCAAAATTGACGGAATGACATGTAGTGAGACGTTTTAAAACTTGGAAGACACTTTGTTAACAAAAAAAATTTGAGGTGCTAAACTTGGATTTTGGGATCTAAGGGGTGTCACAAAAATAGTTTACCCTATTTATAAACTTTAAATTTAAGATTTTAGTTTTATTATAACAGATGTGCTTTAATACTAATTTGTTATAACAAATGTGCTTTAATATAATTGGTTATAACAAACTTGAGTTATGATAAATGTAAGAAAGATAATAAACAATACGAAAAAAATAAAACACACATAATTACGTGATTTACTATAGCTGAAATAGCTACAAGTATGATTATTATAAATGTCTCATCAAATATTTAGATAGGGAACAAATTACACATGTTAATAAGTTAATGATAACTTGTGATACCTCTTCCAACATTGATAATAAGTGAAATGAATGTGTAATGATATATGATAATGAATCTATGTACTCATAGTCAACTCGGGGTATCTCTTTTGGTGCAGTGAGAACAATACCAAGTAGTTGATTGTGGGTGTTGCGGACCCATAGTCGCGGCACAGGTTTGTGGTTTCGGGTCGTGACAGTTGGTATGAGAGCGGGTAGTCAACCCGAACTATGAGAACTAAGTGTTATACTCGAGGGGTGGGAGCCACCTCTAGAATCCTAGACGTCTACTGGTTGGTCTTAGGTTAAGTCCAATTATGTTCGGTTGGGCCCTAACGAGGACGCTATCGAATGTGATACCCGTCTCATATCGATAAGTGAAGTGAATGTGTAAACGATATATAAGAATAAACCTAGGTACTCATAGTTAACTCGGAATATCCCTTTTGGTGCAATAATGACAATACCAAATAGTAGATTGTGTGTGTTGTCGGGGTCATAGTCGCGACACGGGCTTGTGGGTGTGAAGACACACTATAACGAGTGTCAGAAATATAATTACTTTTTGAGAGCATAACAGATTCAAGACATATAACTATTAAAAAAAAAAGAAAAAAAAAGGCATAATTAACAAGTTTAAATAAGAATCAAAATCCTTCCTTTTTAACAAACAATTCATTAATTTGGTTTGTACATACATACATACATCCTCCTGCTGCTAAGTGCTGACCTTATTTATTTATTTAAAGTGGTCAATTAGTTGTGGGAAAGAAAAGATAGCCGTTAGGTTTCAGTTTTGACACAAAAACAATAAAGTAAGTAACTTTTTTACCTAAAAGAAAATTGTCTAATTAAGAATTTTTTTTTTTAAAGAAAGTACAACAAAAAAGCATGTGACTAAGTTGAAGACTGAGACATTAGAAGTCGGCTTGTCAAGTCGCTGTTCTTTCTTTCTATTTATTTTTATTTTTATTTTTTTCTTTCTTTCTCAGTATTTAACGTTAAATCACATCATTTCAGATTTCAGAGAAACAATCTTTTAATTTTTATTTTTTTTTAAAGAAATTTTTTATATGTATCAAACTCTAATCTTTTAAATAATAAGTGAAAATAGTTTGCAATAATTCTTTTATTTGGTAATATAATAAAAATTAAAAGATTTTTATTACTAATACTGGTTAGTTAAAAATGAAAGTAATTTGATTTTTTTTTTTATGTCAAAGTCTCAGTTCTTTTCTTGCTTATAAGTATATAGACGTAGAGAGAACTATTAAGAAAATAAATTTAAATCAAATTTTTAGATTAAGTAATAATTTATTATTCTTTTAACGTAGTATTATAGCATTATAAGATTTATCATCAATCTATATATGATGGACAATTTATCACCTCTCAATAAAATCTAACAGAAAAATAAGGTTCATATAAAAATTTTCATTCTTTTATTTCCATTCACTACTCTCCCCACCATCCCCTACCTCCCCTACCACTTTGCAGAAAGAAAGAAGTTCCTCTCCTTCCAATCTTTTCTGCACTGACTCTGTTCATAATCTTCTCTCTCTCTCTCTTTCTCTCAGATGTAAGTGATTTCTTTTACTGTCATTTTGGATTTTGTTTTTGCATTGTTTGTACCTACTGTGTTCCTCCTTTTTTTTTACTTGCATTGTTTAAGGGTAGTCATCCCATGTGCTCTTTTTTTCTTCCCTTGTTTGTTTATGTGACAAAACTCCACAAAGAAAGTAAAGAGAGAGAAAGAGAGAGCAGAGAAGAGTCTTTTCTGCTGCTACCCCTCTCTACTGCTCTCTTTTGTGTATGTGTGTATATATATATATATATGTAGTGTCTGATCTCTTTATAGTCTCTACATTCGTATTTTTTAACTCCCATTTTGTATCAACTTAGATCTTTTATTGTCGCTTAAAAAAAAAAAAAACTTAGATCTTTCATTGCAGAACAACCAGTGAAGAAATATGACTAAGGACGAGGGCTTTAAGCTCTTGAAGATCCAGGTTTTTCTTCTTATTTCTTTATTTATTTTTTTTTTATTTCTGGAAGGAAAAAAAATAAACCCACATTCCCTTTGTCTTTTTAACTCACTTTTTGCAAGTTTCTTGTTTTTTGGTAAAAGTTGGATTGTGGTCTTTTCCTAATTTTTTTTTTCTCTTGTTGATTTTGCCTTTTGACCCTTTCTTCTTTGTTCTTTCTATTTTTCTTTTCTTCCCTTTTGCAGACTTGTGTTCTCAGAGTGAATATACATTGTGATGGCTGCAAGCAGAAAGTGAAGAAACTTCTCCAGCGAATTGAAGGTCGCAAAGTTGTTCCTTTTTCTTTTTTAATCAACAATAATGTTCTATGTTTTGTTGGGGTTTTTTTACTGGTACTTTGTATATAGTCAGCTTTGACATTGTCTTTTCTTGCATTTTTTTGTGTGATTAAGGAAATTTTAGTGATAATTCTATGATTATTCCATGGAAAGTTTGGATCTTGATGGGAAGGGTGGGTAGGGGTGGCTGACATTATCTGATCTGAATAATTGTTAAGTACCCTTTGAATGAATGCTGTTGTTCTCTGGTGGGTGGAGGTACTTTTCCTGTTCCCCCAAGAAGTTAATTTTATCTTCTGTTGTTTTGTTTTGTTTTTCACCTCTTTCTGTAACAGGTGTGTACCAGGTTATAATAGATGCTGAACAACAGAAAGTCACAGTTTTAGGAGGAGTGGATGCTGCAGTCTTGATAAAGAGACTGGTTAGAGCTGGTAAGCATGCTGAGCTATGGTCACAAAAGGTGGGAAATGCTCAAAACCAGAAACAGAAGGCCACCAATTGTATTAAAGATGACAACAAAAGTAATATTAGTAACAACAACAACAACAAGGGCCAAAAGCAGCAGGGGATGATGATGATGAAAGGTCTTGAAGCTCTTAAAAAAAACCAGCAGAATTTTCCCTTTAACTTGCAGGAAGATGAGGACATTCTTTGTGATGACGAGGAAGGTGATTATGATGATGAAGATGGTGAATATGCAGAAGAAGAGTTAAGAATCATCAGGGAGAAAGCAAACCATATAAATATGCTCAGGCAACAAGCTGCTGCTGCTGCTGCAGCAGCAATGGAGGTAAACAATGGAAAGAAAGGTTTTGTAGGAGCCATGGCAGGTGCTGCTGCCGCTCCTCCCAATAATGTGAAAATGAACAATGGTGGGAATGCTAATACTGGGAACAAAGGAGGAGGCAATCAGAGCATGAGCATGGGAATGAAAGCAAATCCTGGTGGGATGATAGATCAGAAGACAGTTGCAGGGGAAGTAAGGATGGGGAATAGTGACATAAGTTCTATGATGAATCTTGCTGGTTTTAATGGAAACAACAATCTTTCTTCTGTATTGGGAGGAAACCCCAATAATAATAATATTCCTGGAAATTTTCATAAGCAAGTCCAAACTTCAAACAATGGTGGATTCATGGGCAGTTCTTCTGCTGCTTCTGCAGGGTTCCCAACATCAATGACTTCAGGAAATCATCATAATCATCCATCATCCATGATGATGAACATGAATGGTGGAGGATATCATCACCCACAATCATCATCAATGCTGATGAACTTGCAAAACAGGCATGCTATGCAACAACAACAGCCTCAGATGATGTACAATAGATCTCCATACATCCCTTCAAACACTGGCTATTACTGCTTAAATTATGGTCCACCTCCATACACCACCACCACCACCACCGCCTCCTACTACTACCCTCCTGCTACTGATCATTACTATAACAATAGCACCGATCACTCTGCTACCCATATGTTCAGTGATGACAACACCAGCAGTTGTTCAATTATGTAATGAAATATATTATATATATATATATATATATATATATATATGTTTTGAAATAGGAAGGTATTATTATGAAAGTTGTAAGAAAAGAAAAAAAAAATGTTCAAATCTTAAGAAAAGTTTCTTCTTGTATTAGTTAAGTTACTGTGAAGATGTTCTTAAGAAAAAAATGTTCATTGGTGTTGTTTCTTGTTTTAATTTGCTCCAAAAATCCTTGCTTTTTTCTCCCTTTTTATTTAAAAAAAAAAAAAATTTTATTATTTAAGTTGTTCTTCATAAATTCTGACTTTGGATATATTTGTATATTGTATTTTGTAAAATCAAGATTTGTTCTTGCATGTGTCTGTAGTGAGTGGATGTCTATAAATTATTCATTATCCCAACTGGGGAAATTCAATGGTAATTAAATGTTTTATGCATTATTTTAGTGTACCAACGTTGGTTAAGTGTCTTTATTTGAATTATGGTAGCCACAAATTATCGGTTTAACTAACAATTAGCCAAATGTATTTATTATTTTTATTTGTTAAATCCGTGATTTCATTAAATTATATTGGACACGTTAAATTGGAATGATTAGACTGGTTAAACTGATTAAATAAAAAAATGGACAAAGAAAATGGTTCGATTATAAAAACAGTGTAAAAGTAGGTTTGTGTCCAGATAGCTTCGTGAGTGAAGCTTATGAAAAAAATTTAAAATTGGTTTGGTCGGTTTAGATATGTTGAACCAAAACCACAAAAAAAAATTTGCAAAACGAGGGTGATGTGTATTTTGAGTTATATATAAATAATAAAAATAATATAAATAATTGAATAAATAATACTAAAAATAATAGGAATCTCTAAGATTAAAATAGGTTTGTCACTAATAAAATAACTTAATTAGGCAGAGCACCCATCGAAATAGTTTAGTAAATAAGGTAGTATTCATATTTTAAATTTATAAAAATCGTTTTTCTCTAAGACTTCTATTAAATTCTAGTGTGGAAAATATAATCAAACTAATTATGAATATGATTTGTGAATAAGGATCATTCAACAAGTAAATCAACCAATATCAAGAATGATAAGATTGAATTCTAAATCCTAGAAAGCAAATTAAAGAACAATGTAAGGAATAAAGCAAGTAAAAAGGTTGGGAGGAATTCTTAGTAAAATATAGGTGAGATAATAGGATACAAAATACCAAGTATATGATAATCTTGGATCTAGTATCATAGCTCCACCAAAATCAAGTCTAAAGTAGAATCTCTTCCATACGGATCGTGGCAAGAAATTCCTAGATTAAGAACACTTGAATGTTGACAAGATCAAATCTCCCATCAATCATCCCGGTTCCGGTCCATCAATAGGAAACTAATCACATCAACTTGGCACTAATCGTATATCCCGGTTCCGACCTAACAATTAGTGTTAATCCAAAACCACAATCTCAAATCAAAGCTTGTACTAAAGATAAAATTCAGATCTAAAGTCATCAATGAAATTGCAATTCGAATCAATAAAACCACAATCATTCAATCCAAGAACATCACAATATCTCAAGTAATTTGTAAAATAAAACCAACCAAATCTACCTATAAGAAATGTAGAAATGAGAATTCCCAAGGTTGGTTAACTAATTACAAAGAATAACAAGGAATAATAGAAGATTAGGAGAAAGTGAAACATAGACATTAAACCTTCTTCCTCTTCAACTCCTTCTCTTGATTCTTCTTTGCTTCTTCAACTTGGATCTTCAATTTGTGTAGCCCAAATACCCTAGAATATATTCAGTAGATTTCCTTACGGATCGAGGCAAACCTACCAAATTAATCCCAAGATACTCAATACTACAACAAGTAGAGAGTAATCTCTAAGAAAATTGGAAAATCAAAGTATAGATATCTCTCTAAGTTCTACCAAACCTTTACAATTACTTAGCAATTCAGCCTAATTCAAACCTCTATCCAACCTTGATCCAACCTGGATCCAACCTCTAATAATGGTAAAAATCCCAATATTTATAGATAACCAAAACAGGGGTAAAATTGTAATTTTACAAAACAGAATTTGGAAATTTGGCTCAACACGGGCGTGTTGCGCCCGTGTTGGCTACGCGCGACACGGCTGTCGCGCCCGTGTTTCGACCGTGTTGCCTCCCGTGTTGGTGATACGCGACACTGGCGTGTTGCACACGTGTTGGAAGTCGTGTTCATGGCCGAGCCCGTGTTTCTGGGCGTGTTCAGCCTCCTGTCTGGGCGTGTTCATTCACCGAGCGCGTGTTCCATAGCTTGACAGAGCGTGTTTAGTCTTCATGAAGGGCGGGTTCTTGGTCCGAGCACGTGTTGCTGGACTGGATTTGTATTTCTTTCCGGAAATTGCATATTTAGTCCCCGAACTTCGCTCTTTTGATCAATTGACTCCACTAACTTCCCGAAAACAGAAATATCACAATTACGTGCACAATTAACATATTTATCTCAATTTACTCTAATAATCCTCAACAATTATGCACAAATACCCTTCCAAAACATTATCAAATTTAGCGTTATCGGAGGGTCCAAACAAAGTCCGTACTAATTTCCCTGTTTAAGTCGAGTTAGATCCTTAGAAGTTCCGATCATAAATTTTAAACAAGTAGTATTTACAATCTCACTTAAATCATAGAGCTCTTTAAAAAGCTAGTTTGCCTTATGTGGTTATTAATAAAAATATTATTAGATATTAAAAAATGTCAAATTTCACAATAAGAAAATGTTACTTTTTCCATATATTATTTTCTCATTCACAAGTTCCAAATTCGAACTCAATTTTAGCCCAAAAATGAATAACGGTCCAAATACACCTTTAATTAGTGAAGTTTCCATTCAATCCTTTATATATTTATAGAATAGTCAACTTAGGATAGCAGGAGTATTATGGGAGAAAAGGGGGCAGAGAGACATTATAACATCAGTGTTTGTTGAGACTGTAAAACACATTTATGTCAAAACTATTAAACAATGGAAAGGGCTGTACATGTTAGGTAGCTTACCACGTGCCTATCTCTCCCTTCTTATCTCACCCACACTCCTCCCCTAACACTCCACCTACTCCATAATAAATTTGGAAAAAAAAAAAAAATTTAGCAAATTTAATCTTTAAAATGTTTATGTTTAGTAAGTTTAATCTACTCTATTGTTATTATTAGTAAGTTTATTTTTTTCTTAGAACCTCCAATATGATGTTTATTATAAGTTTGATTAATTTATATTTGTATTAAATATTAATTAGTGCTCACAATTCGCTTTCTTATTTTGTCAATTAAAAGGCTTAATAAGATTAATAGTTTTTTTTGGTAATTTTTCTATGTTCGGTAGTGATTTTGTGCCCACTTAAATCTTTATTTGGGAAAAGTTCTTTCTATACTTGTCTCTTTATAGACAAAATTTGAATTCAAGAACCCGGTAGCTTGAGAGAGTTGGTGCATGAACTCCTATTACTTTCTCCAGGGCGGATAAAAGAGGTTTCAAATCCCCTTGGGTGGTTAGCGCCATGTTAAAAAAGCTCTGGGCCAGACCCTCACTCTCGAGTAAGAGTTGAACTCTGCGAGCGCTCCATAGACGGATCTGGATTAGTCTCACCAAATAAGGTGAGGACACCGACCGCCTCAAATAAGTATAAAAAAAAAAATTTTAATTAAAAATCAAACTCTTTCAATTGAACCAACCATTATTATTATTATTATTTTTTTTTTTGGTGGTGGAGGATAAAATAGTTATTGTTGTATATTTACCTCAAATGTCGACCCATAATTGAAGCCCTTGAAAGCTTCCATAAATGTTTTCCTTTTTCTTTTCTCCTAAATTCTTTTTCCGACGACCCATAATTGAAGCCGTTTGAGTGTCACTTTTGGACTTTACCAGTAGACACGGTAAATTGAACCCAAACCGAATTGGAGTTATTTACCAAAATAATTTTATTTTTAAAAAAGTTCCCGTAATGGTGTTAACTTTTACACAATATTTAAATTATTGTGAGTTTACTTTGTCAAATTACATCATAATTTTTTTTTTTTAAAAATAAAAATATTAAGGTCTATTTTAGTAAAAGTAAACCTTCACTTTTTTTTTTCTTTCAAAAATCTACTTGTAAATTTTAATTTTCTAATTTTTAATATATTTAATTTATAAACAATATTTTAAAATTTTCATTGTATAGATTATATTTATTATTAATTATTAAAAAATTATAACTATAATACATTTAACTAAAAAAACAATTGAATATTTTACATAGTAACATTATTCTTTATTTAATTTTTTTTTATTATTTTGATTATAAGTGAATTTTATTTTTAAAAAAACCCCACTAAAATATATTGCAATATATTATAATTAAAATTTATTGGTTTTAAAATATCAGTAAAATCTAATTCATATACATAATAAACATATTTAGTAATTTACATATACAATAAATTTATTAAATTAATAAAAATATTTAAATAATAATATTAAAATTACTTATATTTTTGAATTAAAGAAAAATTATAAATACAAATATTGTTTATAAAATAAAATTATTATAAAATCAGAAAATTAAAATTTGTAAGTAGATTCATTTTTTATTTTGCCAAAGTAGTCCCTTAATATTAAAAAAAATAAGGGTCTATTTTATCAAAGTAGACCACATTAAACCCAGCAGCTTGGAGGTGTTGGTAAGCAGACTCCTAAAGCTTCTCCTCGGGGTAGATGATCGAGGGTTTGAATCCCCTGAGGTGGTTAGCGCCACGTTAAAAAAGTTCCGGACCAAACCTTCACCCTCGAGTAAGAGTTAGACTTTGCGAGCGCACCTCAGACCGAATCTAGATTAGTCGGTCAGTGTTGGTTCAGATACCGGATGCTAAAAAAAAACCACATTAGTTTAAGAATAGTAAAATTTAACACTATTTTAGAAAGTTTTTTTTAAAAATAATACTATTTTGGTAAATAACTCAACCGAATTGGCCCAGTCCCATTTTATCAGTGTTTTTAACAGGACCAAATTAGCTGGTCCAACGACTACGATGCTGAACTAATAATATATATGTATATTTTATCCAAATATATATATATGTATATATATATTTTTTTCTTTTATGAAATTTATTATGATAATCCTTAAACCTCTTTTTTTTTTTGATAATTATTTTAATCCTTAAACTATATCAAGCTAATTTCATCCACAAAATTATTTTTACAACACCAATATGGTTCTTTTACTGGGTGGCTAAGAAATTGCTAATAACATGTTTGTTTAAAGTTGGATGATATAATGGGTAAGGGTAAAATAGTAAATTTCAATAACTATATAAATATTACCGTTGAGTTATATATATATATATATATAGTGTTTATCTTAGACCATTCCTTTCTTCTTCTACATTCATTTGTGTGAAAAAAAAAAAAAAAAAAAGTGGGGGAGTAATTGTTGTTAAAATGTGATGAAGGCTAGTGCAACTAAATGATTGAATGGTTAAAAGGTTGAAAGATTGTTACTCAACCCTATAAATCTATCATTTTTAATTTTATTTTTATCTTTCATGATTAAGGCACATTTAGATTACCAAACCCTTAATTTTTAAAATTTAGACCAAAAAATTTTAAATTTACATGTGGATTACTATTTGAATATTTTTTTTTTTGGTTAATATACATGTTAGGTAGGTGAGCACGTGTCAAGCACGTGCCTATCTCTCCTTTCTAATCTCACCCATACAGTGCCTCTAAAAACAACTCCTATTCAAGTCATTGACTTGACACAATAGGAAAACACATTGTGAATGCTATAAGAGATCGAATCTAGATTAGTCGGAATCGTGATGGCTCCGTATACAGGATGGTCTAACCAAAACAAAAGACCACTCCTACTCCAAAGTAAATAAACATTTTTAAAATAAAAAAAAATAAAAAAAAAAAAAAATTTAGCAAGTTTAAACTCTAAATTATTTACGTTTTGTAAGTTTAATCTTTTATTTTCTTTTTTTAGTTTGTTGTATGTTTATTTTTCTTTAATCCAAATTTTTTTTTACTAATTTTTTAAGGAAAAAAAAAGAATAAGCATGCAACAAATAAAAAAGCGATAGATTAAAAAAAAAAATTAAATTTGTCAAATATAAATAATTTAGAGACTAAACAAATCAATTTTTTCTAATAATAAAAAAAAAAACACAACTAAAATTGGAACAATTTTTCTTTCTGTATTAGAATGATTATAATTCTTTTATACCCTTTTGGTGAAAGCAAAAATGTTAAAAAGGGAAAAAACCCTAAACTCAAGTTACTTATAAGAAGTTCCTAAGTTATTTTATATGTCAAATATAATATAAATAGAGATTATAACAATTATAATTGTAGGTTATAAGTTCGAGTTTTGATAACAAAAATTGTCCCAAATATTTCTAGTAGTAATTATAATTTTGTGTATTAATTTCTTTTATCCCTCATTTAACCAATACATTATTTTCTTGTCATTTTAAACAATAATTATCTCTTCAAACTACACCTATTTGAATAATTCTACAAACAAATAACAATATATTATTTTCCTTTTTTCTTTTGTCTCCTAAATTGGTTTCCGACAACCCATAATAGAGTGTGTCAATTGAACACAAACCAAATTGGCCCAATCTCATTTTGTCAGTGTTTTCGATCGGATCAAATTAGCCGATCCAGCAACTCTGATGTTAACTAATGATTTCTTTCTTGTTTTTTATTTTTATTTTTTTATTTTTTTATTTTTTTTTGGGTTGGTTCCAAAAATCTACAAATTGGATATTCCAAATATTCAAATTCCTTTTCTCTCTATCTATTTATTTATTTAAAAAGAAAAGAAGGAGTGTGATGTAAATGGCTGGTAACTGCTCTCTCGAGATGAACCTTTCCGCAGAGGAGACGGACCAAATCCGAAGGAGTGTTAAGAAGGATAAACGTGGGGATGAGGACACGAACAGGGATGGACCGGAGAATATGGATAAGAGTATTATGATAACGCTAAATTTGATAATATTTTTGAAGGGTAATTGTGCATAATTGTTGAGGTTTAATAGAGTAAATTGAGATGAATTTGTCAATTGTTTACTTAATTGTGATATTTCTATTTTCAGGAAGTTTGTGGAGCTAATTGATCAAAAGAGCGAAGTTCGGGGACTAAATATGCAATTTCCGGAAAGATATGCACATCCAGTCCAAGAACACGCGCTTAGACCAAGAACATGGCCAGAAAGAAGGATGAACATGCCCATACGGAAGGAAGAACACGGGCTCGGTGAATGAACATTCCCAGACAAAAGGAAGAACACGGCCAGAAGAACATGTGCTCATTGAAAAACCCGTCACCGAGGGTGTGTTGCATATACAACCGAGCCTGTGTTGATGCTCTGTTCCGATTTTTTAGAGAGTTTTGTGTAAAATGACTATTTTACCCCTGTTTTAGTTATATATAAATTATAGGATTTTTACCATTATTTAGAGGTTGGATTAGGCTGAATAGCTAGTAATTGTAAAGGTTTGGTAGAACTTAGAGAGAGATCTATACTTTGATTTTCCAATTTTATTAGAGATTACTCTCTACTTGTTGTAGTATTGAGTATCATGGGATTAACTAGGTAGGTTTGCCTCGATCCGTAAGGAAATCTACTGAATATATTCTAGGGTATTTGGGCTACACAAATTTGTTGATCCAAGTTGAAGAAGCAAAGAAGAATCAAGAGAAGGAGTTGAAGAGGAAGAAGGTTTAATGTCTATGCTTCACTTTCTCCTTTTCGTCTATTATTCCTTGTTATTCTTTGTAATTAGTTAACCAACCTTAGGAATTCTCATTTCTACATTTCTTATAGGTAGATTTGGTTGGTTTTATTTTACAAATTACTTGAGATATTGTGATGTTCTTGGATTGAATGATTGTGGTTTTATTAATTCGAATTGCAATTTCATTGATGACTTTAGATCTGAATTTTATCTTTAGTACAAGCTTTGATTTGAGATTGGGGTTTTAGATTAACACTAATTGTTAGGCCGGAACCAGGATATACGATTAGTGCCAAGTTGATGTGATTACTTTCCTATTGATGGACCAGAACCGGGATGATTGATAGGAGATTTGATCTTGTCAACATTCAAGTGTTCATAATCTAGGAATTTCTTGCCACGATTCGTATGGAAGAGATTCTACTTTAGACTTGAATTTGGTGGAGCTATGATACTAGATCCAAGATTATCCTATTCTTGGTATTTTGTATCCTCTTATCTCACCTATATTTTACTAAGAATTCCTCCCAACCTTTTTACTTGCTTTATTCTTTACATTGTTCATTTACTTTGCTTTCTAGGATTTAGAATTCAATCTTATCATTCTTGATATAAGTTGGATTACTTGATGATTGATTCATACTTCCAAATCATATACATAATTGATTTAATTATATTTTCCACACTAGAACTTAATAGACGTCTTGGGGAAAACGATTTTATAAATATTAAAATATGAATACTACCTTTATTTACAAAACTATTTCGATAGGTTCTCTGCCTAGTTGAGTTTATTTTATTAGTGACAATCCTATTTTAATCTTGAGAATTCCTATTATTTTTAGTATTATTTATTCGATTATTTATATTATTTTTATATATATATAACTCACATCGGGGACACCCTTCACCATTTGTTTGGCAAAATGTATCTTTTGCAGACGCTTTGATGGGTAAGAACGCTAAACGACCGATATACACCGGCGAGGGAGAAGAGGATATCATTGATGATTGGGGAATCACAGACATTCTCCAGGACCGGGAAGTGGTGGCCGAGGGCGAGATATGCCCTGTGGCAGATCTCTCTTGGGAGCATTACAAGCAATCATGGCAAAAGTGGAGGAGGGCTTTGATAGTGCGAACCCTAGGAAAGACTTTTAACTTCAAGTTATTGGAACCTCGCATAAAAAAGGCGTAGCAGCTTGAACATGGCTGCGAGTTGATCGATATCGACAAGGGTTATGTGGTGGCACGCTTTTACTCTCGGGAGGACTATCTAAAGGTACTTATAGGGGGGCCCTGGATTGTGTTTGATCACTAACTTACCATTACAAAGTGGAAGCCAAACTTTATACCAACCTATAGTGAAGTACACACTACATTGGTATGTTGGGCCTACCGCTGGAGCTTTTCGACAATAGAAATCAGTTGGGCATTTCCAGTGCACTAAGGAAGGCCATAAAAGTGGATACCAACAATGTGGACTCGGGCAAAGGAAAATATGCATGTGTGTGCGTGGAACTTAATATCAAGGGGCAATTAGTACCCAATGTGCTTGTATGGGGCAAGAAGCAGCCGATTGAGTACGAGGGGCTCCCTAACATCTATTTTAAATGTGGTCATCATGGACATAAGATGAAAAACTATGGGGAACGAGAGGCGGATGATTCCAGAGAGAACAGTGTAAAGCACAAGGGGAAGACTAAGGAGGGGTGTAGTACTGTGGAGAACTCGTTCGGATCTTGGATGTTGCCGGCTTATGAAAGAAGGAAACAACAGTTGAAACAGGCTCGTATGAATCACTGGAGCATGCCATCCGAAGCCAATCGGAGGCTGAATGAACATATCGAGCATAAGCTCTAGGAGAACAAACAGGGTAACCCAAAAGTGGACGGGTCACATACTTTTGTGTTCGGATCCGATACCATGAACCGAGGGAAGGCTGGAATGTCGGCAAGCAAAGGGGAAATTTTGGGAAGTGTACGTGAACATTGGCAAATCAAAATTTGTACCATTAGTTGATATACATGAAGATTCAGTACCGGACCTGGAAGTGTTGAAACAAAAAATCGGGAATATACCGTGTGGCTCTAATAAGGGGGCCCATGAGAAAGCTCAAATTAAACTAGAAAAGGGTTTGCAATCAAAGAATGGGCATAGAAAACAAGGGTCTAAAGATGGGCTTGAGATGCATGTTGGTCGTAAAGGAGTCCAAATTAGTAGTGAAGGGGCCACCAGTCAAAGCACTGGGTCGGGGGGTGCTAAACTTACAGTCTCATCATCCGGTGAGACATCTCAGCCCAAGGATAAATGCTTAGCTCACTCTGAAAAGGCTGGGGAGTCAATTGTCAAAGACCCAAAGCCCAAGGTGAGCAACAAAAATAGTTATTCTGAAACAAAAGGAAGGCTCTGCTCATACAGGTGACAGAGTAGCTAGACAGGAGCTGGGGAAGACGACAGTGGCAAGCATGGAAATTGATGCCTAGGTGCAAACGGTGGGTAAGAACGACATGCAACTAGCTCAGTCGAAGAGGGAACCTAGTGTAGATAAGCCCACCGTGGGCACACCAATGGAGGTTATTACTGTCCCTAGTTCAAAGCTATCTATTTCTCAATGATTAATACAATAGTATGGAATTTTAGGGGGATGAGGTCTAGAGATACTAAATTACATCTGAAAGAGATGGTGAAAACTCACAAACCGGCAATTTTGGCACTCTTGGAAACACGGGTTCACGGTAGTCGGGTTTTGGGTTTTTTGGCGAACTTGGGGTTCTCCCGATATGTTGGTTGTTGAAGCTTTGGGCTTTGTAGGAGGAATTTGGCTAATATGGGATTGTACCCTAGTCACAATTGAGGCTGTTTCAATGGGGGATCAAGTGATTAATGCAATAGTTTGGGAGCACTTGGGTAATTTCTGGTTGCTAATAGTGATCTATGCCTCCCCTCGAGCTCACGTTCGTGATGAATTGTGGCAGTATGTACGTGATTGCTAAAGTGGTCAACATCCCGTGGATCTTAATTGGAGATGCTAATCAAAAAATTGATCAACGAGATAAGTGTGGAGGTAACCCGATGAACATTAACTTGGCAGCAAGGTTGGGAAATACGATTGACTTTTGCCAACTTATGGATATAGGATTTCATGGTCCAAAGTATACTTGGACAAATGGTAGAAAGGGTCGGGCAAACATTAAGGAATGGATTGATAGAGCTTGGTGCAATATTTTATGGAGTCATCAGTATGAGGGCTATATCAATAGACATTTGATGAGGGCAGGTTCGGACCATCACCCTTTGTTACTTGGAGGCAGTGGCAATGATCGAACAAAATGCTACAAGGGTTTTCGTTTCCTCGAGGCATGGTTCCATCATTTAGAATTTGGCAATAAGGTGGAGCAATTCTGGAGGAAGGAACCGGGGGACCTTTTGGGAATAATGGAACATTTCAAGCAGAATATTTGGCAGTGGAACAACAGTGAGTGATGTGTTATTTGAGTTAAATAAAAATAATAAAAATAATATAAATAATCGGATAAATAATACTAAAAATAATAGGAATCTCTAAGATTAAAATAGGTTTGTCACTAATAAAATAACTCAATAAGGCAGAGCACCTATCAAAATAGTTTAGTAAATAAGGTGGTATTCGGATTTTAAATTTATAAAAACCGTTTTTCCCTAAGACTTCTATTAAATTCTAGTGTGGAAAATATAATCAAACTAACTATGAATATGATTTGTGATTAAGGATCATTCAACAAGTAAATCAACCAATATCAAGAATGATAAGATTGAATTCTAAATCCTAGAGAAAGCAAAGTAAAGAACAATGTAAGGAATAAAGCAAGTAAAAAGGTTGGGAGGAATTCTTAGTAAAATATAGGTGAGATAAGAGGATACAAAATACCAAGTATAGGATAATCTTGGATCTAGTATCATAGCTCCACCAAATTCAAGTCTATAGTAGAATCTCTTCCATACGGATCGTGGGAAGAAATTCCTAGATTAAGAACACTTGAATGTTAACACAACTATATCTCCTATCAATCATCCAAGGTCCGGTCCATCGATAGGAAACTAATCACATTAACTTGGCACTAATCATATATCCAAGGTCCGGCCTAACAATTAGTGTTAATCCGAAACCACAATCTCAAATCAAAGCTTGAACTAGAGATAAGATTCAGATCTAAAGTCATCAATGAAATTGCAATTTGAATCAATAAAACCACAATCATTCAATCCAAGAACATCACAATATCTCAAGTAATTTGTAAAATAAAACCAACCAAATCTACCTATAAGAAATGTAGAAATGAGAATTCCTAAGGTTGGTTAACTAATTACAAAGAATAACAAGGAATAATAGAAGAAAAGGGGAAAGTGAAACATAGACATTAAACCTTCTTCCTCTTCAACTCCTTCTCTTGATTCTTCTTTGATTCTTCAACTTGGATCTTCAATTTGTGTAGCTCAAATACCCTAGAATATATTCAGTAAATTTCCTTACGGATCGAGGCAAACTCACCAAATTAATCCCAAGATACTCAATACTACAACAACTAGAGAGTGATCTCTAAGAAAATTGGAAAATCAAAGTATAGATCTCTCTCTAAGTTCTACCAAACCTTTACAATGTCTTGACAATTCAGCATAATCCAACCTTAATACAAGCCAATCTAAATAATGCTAAAAATTCTAGTATTTATAGATCTATTAAACCAGGGGTAAAATCGTCATTTTGCATAAAAAATATTCTCGAGAGAGCATCCTTACGGGCGTAGCCCTCTATGCTATACGGGCGTTTAGAGCAGTTACTCCTTACGGGCGTTTGATCCAGAGTGCCACGGGCGTAAGGGAGACAGTTAATTCATACGGGCGTAATGCACACAGGGCAACGAGCGTTTACTCCGCTACGGGCGTTATGCACACAGGGCAACGAGCGTTTACTATGTTACGGGCGTAGCGAATTTCCAGAATGTTGCACTTTTGCCTCTGAATTTATCTTTTTTCACCAACTGCCCGGCGAAGTTACAAAAAGAATATTTGCAATTAAACCCAAAATCAATCAATTTATCTCAATTTAATACAATTATCATCACAAATCATGCACAATTTATATCTCAAATCATAATCATATTTGATGTTATCAAATACCCCACAACTTAAACTTTGCTTGTCCTCAAGCAAATCAAAATAGAAGAAGTTTAAGAAGAAACAAACTAACATCAAATAGCTCGAAAAGCAAATTCAATTTATTTAAGATGTGCATGAATTTTCTCAAAAATTTCAACATAGAATAGTTTACTCTTCAAAGATCTCATCAACAAAGTGCTAAAGGAAGATTCACTTTTATGCCTCATCAAATGTCTTATGTCTAAGTCAAGAAAACTCAATTTGAACAAAACATTTTCAACTTAAATACAAAAAACGATCATAAAATCATCCCGAGTGAAGTGTGTGCTCTATCTCAATTGATGATCCAAATGGCAAACTTTCTTTCAAAGCAACTATCCAAATAGTGGTTTGGTCTATCAAAAATTTCAACAACGAGAGATAATCACAATCAATATCTCAAGAAACAAGCCACTTATTCAAAAGTAGAATTTTATTCAATTGGTTTTTTTTTTTGGGTTTTTTTATTTTTTGCTTAACAATATCAACTTTAACTACCCTTGTAGCGAGTTCCACTCCGATGACTCCCAGATCCCGAGGACCTTAGGGCACCGGGCATTCAATTCCCATAAGAAGTGGTGCCCAAGTAGCAAAGGATACATGCAAAACAACCTTTTATTTAACAATTTATTCAACGGAAAATTAAAGTGTGGCAAGTATCTCAAAGAATTTTTCAAGTGAAAATTCAAGTCATTTCCATTCCCAAAAGACTTAATACTATTCAAATAAGTTGTCCAAAAGTCGTCCACTAATCGGAACAAACAACCAAAAATAGCTATGTCAAAAGAAATTTTTTCAGGATTTTCCTATAATCATGCTCGTACCAAGTATCAACGAGATGAAACAAATCAAATCTCGAGACTTTTAACAATCAACACATAGTTTATATCATCGGCTAAGCAAATCAAATTCCCACAAAAAGTTCACAAAACAATCTTTTCAAGAAAACTAATTATTTTGAAAAATTTGAAAATTTTTTTGGCAAATTTTGAGATAAAACGAGCACACACCTACCCCACAACTTGAAAATTGCACTGTCCTCGGTGTAAAAACTAATACCCCACAACTTATTTGAAAAATAAATAAGTGCGAGAAAACTATAAATACAAAACGGGAATAAGTGTGAAAAACTAGAAAAAAAAAACCAAAAAAAATTTTTTATTTAAAAACGGGAAAGTATACTATGAACGCAAAAGATAATCATAAGAATCCTAAATAAATCAAATAGTAAATGCCGAGTAAAAACAAATAAAATCATCTAAAAAGTGAATAAATAAAACAAATAAACCCTATCCGAAAAAAATCCGGGAATAATATAACAAACAAGATAATAAAACTCTTTGGAACATCCAGCCACTAATAAAGCGATATAGACAAATATTAAACGCCAAAAACCAAGTATGACTCGATAAAAGCGGTAAAAGGAAAGGGAAGAAAGACAAATCTTGTTTCCAAGCAAGCATGCTTAGAACTTATTTTGTTCCTTTCTTAGGAGCTTCTTCCTTCTTCAATGACTTTTATAAGGCTCGCTTTGTCCTCCCTAACAACCTCATCTTTCGATTTATTCAACATAATTTTGTTCGGTGCTGTTAGGGAGTAATCATTTTGCTTATTCTGAAAATTGCCCGGACAAATGTCCCACTTGCATTTCCAGGTTTTGTAGCGATGCCTATTGATTCATGTATTACCTTCAACAAACAATCAAGAAAGATAGAATACAATAAAGCAAAGAAGAAAGAAATTACAAGATTAAAAATGTCCTACTACAAACGATCTAGTAAAGAAATTAAAAGAACAAGAAAAACAAGGTAAATAAATCACAAAACCTACAAAACAAGAAAAGAGAGATTAGTAAGGAAAAAAGGAAATAAAATATAAGATTATTAAATAATGCTAATCAAAAATAAGGAAAAGAAAATGAATTAAATTAATTGAATGAAAGAAAGAAGAAAAAGAATGAAAGAATGATAAAGAAGAATGGAATGAAATGTATAAAATAGAAAGAAGTTTTGAAAGAATGAAAATGTAGAGAGAAATAAAAGGATTTAATGAGCATGCAAGATTAAATAGAAAAGGAAAAGAAATGGATAAGAAATGGAATGCAAAAGGAATCTGAACGAAAATTTGACGAAATAAAATTGAGAAGGAAAATTTGCATGCTCTCGGGTAGTGCAAAAACATGGGAGAGAGCAGGGGAAAGTGAAATTCCAGTTCTGGAATTTGTACAAAACAGAGGAAAAATACAGAGATACACAATAATTAGCTGCTGGAATTTTGAATAAAACAGAGGAATTAACCTTTATAGCTACTGAATTTCTCTGCAAAACAGAGGAAAATGCATGCTGGAATTTTCAGAATGACCAAAACAAATTGCAACTCACAAATTTCTGGGCACTTTCATCAAAAACATTGAAGAAAACTCTCTGAAATTTTGCACAAAAACAAAACAAAACATGTAACAACTGCTGGATTTAAAATTCAGCAGCAATGAGGCATACAAAATGCTACTGGACTGCACAGAAATTTCATCAAAAACAGTGTATAAAAGTAATTCATCAAGCTGCTGGAAAATAGAACAAAAATGCTCATGCATTTGAATTTTCTAATTTGACCATAAGAAAGAAGTGATACATACACATATAAACTACATGCTATTCATGAAGAACAAAAATAAATGCAATTACATCAACTAACAAATCTATGTACCATTATTTACAATGCCATGTAGAATGAAATTATAAAGAAACCATGCATAAACAAAGAAAACAAAGAACAACATTCTACCTACTGGAAATTGAAATATATTATATATATATCAACTAATCTAGTATACTGCATGCAAGAAGGACTGCTGGACGAAATTTGCAATAGAAATGCAATCCTAAACACTAATGTTACTGCCATGGAACTTTAGAAAACTAAATGCAAACTAAACTACCAAGGAAGACAAACTAATGCATCTACAAACAATTCATGCAAAACTATGCAAAAAAAAAATACAAAACAGCCATGAACTAACCTACTGGAAAATGTAGTACAAACAAAAAATATCATGCATAGCCATGTAAATGTACATTACAATAAAACCGTGCAAGTCATGCAATGTGCTATATAATAAAATCATTCTAGCTACTATCAAACAATCTACTTACTGAGCTAAAACAGTATGGAATGAAATGAAAACATATACATACTCCTAGTACTAACGTGAAAGGAAAAGTAAACACAATTCATAAATCCTACTGTACTACTACAAAATAATATGCAGTTTGGTAATACTATCAAAACAACTAATTCATATGCTAAGTAAAGGAAAACAAAGAACAGCAATTTCATGCAAGCACAAAACAAAACATGCAAAGAAAAGCAAAACACATGAATCAAAAAAAAAAAAAAAAAAAAAAAAAAACTACTGGAATTCAACATAATAGAGACAAAACATCATATGCATAATTCATACGAGTATATTAAATCAATTGCAAATAAAAACAAAACACGCAAACTAACTAAATCATATGCAAAAACAATCAATACAAAATACTTGAAATCTGAAAAATGAAATGTAACAAAGCTAGTGAAGTGAATTAAATAACTAAACTAAAAATGTTGGTCACTAAACTAGCATTTCTTAGAATTAGTTTCTAAGAATGCTTACTTTTCAAAAAAAAGAACTATACATTTTTATTAACCAAAGGATTCAAAGATTACTAGATAAATTCCTAAAGATGCAAATCTAAAAAAATAATAATGGTGACCATTTATTGAAAAAAAACTACTACATGCAAAATCTAATCAAAAATTTCAAAAGAAGAAATTAAAAGAAAAGCTATACCAAAACTTATATCAAATGCAAAGTAAGGCTAACATATAAAAGATAGAAAATAAGAAAAACATATAACATCAATTCCTAACAAAAGTAAGTATCTAGATAATAGTCTTCATGAATTGAAGATATTATTAGAATACTAACTAAACTAGAAAGCTCTTAAAGAAAATAGAGATATGAAGATAAAAAAAAAACAAGATCATGCAAAACTAACTAAGAAATGTAAGACAAGTAAAGAAGATGCAAAACAAGTAAATGACAAGTAAATGAGACTAAGGTTAAGAAGAGAAGTAAACTAAACTACTCTAACATAATACCTAACAATCAAGATAATATCTATAAAAATTATCGAAAATCATGAAATGAAAACATGGAAATATATCTAAGAACATGAAATAGAAATCAATCAAAGAAAGAGTCAAGTTAGAAAACTAGTTAAATCTCATACTAACCAAACCTAAGAATCTAGTTAGATCAAGATAGAAAGGATTAGAACAAACTAAGTCAAGTTAGAGATTAGGAAAAACAATTAGATCTAAAAATTCTAAACTAAAGATCAAACTAAGATGTTAAACCTAAGATCTAAGTTATTCTAAAGGATAAGGATCTAAAAAATCAAAAGCTAACCTAATCTAAAGCACTAAACTAACTAAGCTATAAAATCTAAATCAACTAAAGTTAACCTAAATCCAAAATATCTAAACTATATCTAACCAAAATCTCTAAGTAAAAGTTTACCTAAGGGATCTAAACTAACCAAAATACTAACTAAACCTAAAAATCATGATACTAAATCATCTAACCTAAGATCTAAATCCAAAAATCTATAATCTAAGCAAAAGAAATTCTAAAAAAATGAATCAATAAGAAAGCAAGAGAAACAAATTACAAGTAACAAAAGAAAACTACTAAAGTAAGAAAAAGAAGAATCAAAGAATCAAAATTAAACTACTCAACTAAAAATAAGAAACAAATGAAATCGAAAATATCTAAACTAAATGAAATAAAATCGATCTAGCAAATATCCAAGATCTATCAAAGAGATAAAAGATATTCTAAGAATTAGACATGAAAAGTAAAAGTTACTTGAGAATGATATCATAAAACAAATCATATCAAAATTAATTCGTTATAAATTTCACACCGTTGATGAAAATTTTTCCCAAAAATCACAACGAACTTAGAGGAAAAATATCACGAAAATTAATAGGCTTCCCCGGCAACGGCGCAAAAAATATGATGTGTTATTTGAGTTAAATATAAATAATAAAAATAATATAAATAATCGGATAAATAATACTAAAAATAATAGGAATCTCTAAGATTAAAATAGGTTTGTCACTAATAAAATAACTCAATAAGGCAGAGCACCTATCGAAATAGTTTAGTAAATAAGGTGGTATTCAGATTTTAAATTTATAAAAACCGTTTTTCCCTAAGACTTCTATTAAATTCTAGTGTGGAAAATATAATCAAACTAACTATGAATATGATTTGTGATTAAGGATCATTCAACAAGTAAATCAACCAATATCAAGAATGATAAAATTGAATTCTAAATCCTAGAAAGCAAAGTAAAGAACAATGTAAGGAATAAAGCAAGTAAAAAGGTTGGGAGGAATTCTTAGCAAAATATAGGTGAGATAAGAGGATACAAAATACCAAGTATAGGATAATCTTGGATGTAGTATCATAGCTCCACCAAATTCAAGTCTAAAGTAGAATCTCTTCCATACGGATCGTGGGAAGAAATTCCTAGATTAAGAACACTTGAATGTTAACACAACTATATCTCCTATCAATCATCCAAGGTCCGGTCCATCGATAGGAATCTAATCACATTAACTTGGCACTAATCGTATATCCAAGGTCCGGCCTAACAATTAGTGTTAATCCGAAACCACAATCTCAAATCAAAGCTTGAACTAGAGATAAGATTCAGATCTAAAGTCATCAATGAAATTGCAATTTGAATCAATAAAACCACAATCATTCAATTCCAAGAACATCACAATATCTCAAGTAATTTGTAAAATAAAACCAACCAAATCTACCTATAAGAAATGTAGAAATGAGAATTCCTAAGGTTGGTTAACTAATTACAAAGAATAACAAGGAATAATAGAAGAAAAGGGGAAAGTGAAACATAGACATTAAACCTTCTTCCTCTTCAACTCCTTCTCTTGATTCTTCTTTGATTCTTCAACTTGGATCTTCAATTTGTGTAGCTCAAATACCCTAGAATATATTCAGTAAATTTCCTTACGGATCGAGGCAAACTCACCAAATTAATCCCAAGATACTCAATACTACAACAACTAGAGAGTGATCTCTAAGAAAATTGGAAAATCAAAGTATAGATCTCTCTCGAAGTTCTACCAAACCTTTACAATGTCTTGACAATTCAGCATAATCCAACCTTAATACAAGCCAATCTAAATAATGCTAAAAATTCTAGTATTTATAGATCTATTAAACCAGGGGTAAAATCGTCATTTTGCATAAAAAATATTCTGGACAGAGCATCCTTACGGGCGTAGCCCTCTATGCTATACGGGCGTTTAGAGCAGTTACTCCTTACGGGCGTTTGATCCAGAGTGCCACGGGCGTAAGGGAGACAGTTAATTCATACGGGCGTAATGCACACAGGGCAACGGCGTTTACTCTGCTACAGGCGTTATGCACACAGGGCAACGGGCGTTTACTATGCTACGGGCGTAGCGAATTTCCAGAATGTTGCACTTTTGCCTCTGAATTTATCTTTTTTTCACCAATTCGCCCCAGAAGTTACCTAAAACAGAATATTTGCAATTAAACCCAAAATCAATCAATTTATCTCACTTTAATACAATTATCATCACAAATCATGCACAATTTATATCTCAAATCATAATCATATTTGATGTTATCAGTGAGTTTGGCAATATTTTCTAGCGGAAAAAAAGGTGAAAGGCGAGACTAGTGGGGTTACAAATGGCATTGGCTGTATCACCTCGGGAGTCCTTGTACAAATTGCAGAGGAAATTACTAACAGAATTGAAGGATATACTCACACAAGAAGAAACACACTGGCGGCAACAAGCTTGGGTTCAATGATTGTCACATGGAGAGCGCAATACGAGATTTTTTCACTCTTGGGCTCGGTAGAGGAGACAACACAATCGGATTCACCAATTAAAAGATTCTAATGGTGAATGGTGTATGGATGACATTGAGCTAGAGGCGGTGGCACAACAGTTCTATGTCAACTTGTACACAAGTGATCGGTTCGTATCTTGCTGCCCGTCAGATTGGTCTTTTCCCAAGTTGTCTCGCAATGCTATGAGGTGGCTCAATCGTGAGGTTACAGAGTATGAAGTCAAGACAACAATGTTTAATTTAGGAGCCCACAAGGCCCCGAGACCAGATGGTATACCTGTTTGTTTCTTCCATAAATATTGGAATTGGGTGGGTGAGTCGGTAACATCATTTGTACTGGCGGTTTTTCGTACTGGTAGGGTGCCGAAAAGTATGAATCGGTCGGTTATATGCAAAGTCAACCAGAGACTATCTCACAATTTCGCCTAACTTTCTTAAGCAATGTGGTTATTAAGGTTGTGAACAAGGTAATAGCCAACCGAGTCAAGAGGATTATTGGAGACCTAGCTAGGGACTAGCAGTCCAGCTTTATACCGGGACGCCAAGCGACAGATAATGTTGTATTAGCTCAAGAAATTATACACTCGATGTAACGAAGTCAAAGTAAGAAAAAGGGTATGGTCGTCAAGATCGACTTAGAAAAAGCATATGACCGGGTTGATTGGGGATTCATGGAAATGGTCTTGAATACAATTGGCTTCAGTGCTAAACTAATCAAGGTGATCCATAGCTGCCTGAGCTCTACCTCTATGTCTGTTCTGTGGAACGGTACCAAATTGGACACTTTTAAACCTGAACGGGGTTTGAGGTAGGTAGACCCACTGGAACTGTATCTATTTGTCCTATGCATGGAAGTTTTAGGCCAAAGGATTATGAAGGCAGTGAATGAGAAACATTGGCGGGCTGTCCGACTGGGACGAGAGAGAATGTAACTTTCACATTTGTTTTTCGTTGATGATCTGCTATTGTTTGGCGAAGCATCGATGAAGCAAGCAACTGTGATGCATGAAGTACTGCAGATATTTTATGGTGAGTCCGGGAAAAAGGTCAATGAAGCCAAATCTGCAATCTGGAATGCTCCTAAAACCCCACTGAGCGTGAGGCAAGCCATTTCTAACAGCCTGGCATCAAATCAACATTGGACTTGGGGAAATACTTAGGTATACCTCTTATACATGGTCGGCTGAGTACACACCACTTTAATTCTATGCTGGACAGGTGAATGGGCGTTTGAGTAGCTGGAAAAAGAATTTTCTCTCCCAAGCGGCAAGGCTACTTTTGATCAAGACAGTGACCACAACAATTTCGGCGTATGTTATGAACTCGTGTAAGATTCTAGGAAGAATAGTGGAGGCTTTGGAGCGAGCTAATCGACGTTTCCTTTGGGGAGACAACGATCAACAAAAATCCTTACATTTAGTGTCCTGGAAAACGATATGCCAACCTAAGGAAGTAGGAGGTTTGGGGCTTCGGACAACCATTGACATGAATCAGGTCCTTTTGGCTAAATTAGCATGGCGCCTTCTTAAAACACCGAACAGTTTATGGGCTAGAGTCCTCTCGGTAAGTATGGCCAGGTTAACTCTGCTAGTACTACGGTGATCAAGGCACCTAAATCAATTGTATGGAGGGGGATTCTATTTGGTTTCTCTATGCTGCAATGTGGGTTAAGGCTGGATGGAGATGGGCAGGTGATGAATGAATTTTGGTGGACAACTTTCGATAAATGTACCTTCACAACTAAGTTGGCCTACGATTTGATACAAACCGTAGAGTAGAACATAGATCAATTCCTTTGGAAGGAGCTATGGAGATTTAAGGGACCGACTCGGGGCTCTATGATGTTATGGAAAATCTCTCATGATCGCATGAAGACATTTTCTCTTCTATGGGAAAGGCTAATTATTGATGAACCAAGATGTACAATCTTTAGGAGTGGTTGTGAGTCCACTTTACATGTTGTTCGTGATTGCTTGTTGTCTCAACAGGTATGGAAGCTGTTGATCCCTCCCAATCTGCAGTCGCAGTTTTGGACAACGGGAGAGGTTAAAGATTGGGTGATGCTGAATATCCACGGTCGGTGGGATAATAGGCAGAAGGTTGAGAAGTGGAGATACATTTTCATGGCAGGGTATGATGGAGCTATGGTATTGGCGCAATTTGATTATCTACCGGGATAAAGAACCACTAGATCCAACCCGGTTGGCTGGAATGATTCTCAAAAAAACTTTTGAATTTTTGATTCTATTTGATAGATAGTTTTTTTTTTGGCTGTTTACATGTTATACTTGGTGTAGCAGTGTATAGTCAAGCTTTTGCTCTTTCTTTTGGATGCTACCATGGGTAGCAGTGTACAGATTTCCTTCGTATTAATACAATACCCCACTTAAGGAAAAAAAAAACATGCCAATAGCTCCTCCATTTACCAAACAACAAATAATCATTATGTATGCTAGTTAAAAGTATTAATTAGTTACTTAAAGTTTTTTTTTAATCACATCATAAGGACAATATATATTTAATTTGAATTTTAATGTATTCTTAATTACAATTAATTCAAATCAACCAATAATTAGTATATATACATAATTTTTTTCCCTTTTATCAATATTCGATAGTCATTTTATACTTCAACTAATTCTAAATAGAATATAGGCACATTCTTTTTATTTTATTGTAAAGATGAGCGCTCTTAGTGTTTATTCTCCATGCAATGTATATATTTCTATATATATATATATATATATATATATATATATATATATATATATTCAACCTTCAATTTCTTTCATTTAAATTAGGATATCTCTTTATCATTTATGTCTTCGAGATTTTAATTTAAAATACTCAAACTTATCATTTGATCCAACAAATTAATGGTGATATACATAGTTGATGAACCACATGTAGAGAAGCTTTAATTAGATTACTTAAGAGTGATAACAATATAATCTTCATTTTACTTAAATGTCATTATTTCTTTACTAATTTGGAGCAAAGCACAATCGAATACCATTTTTTTCAATGATAAATAAACTTAAAAGACAACCCTAAAGTCCATGTGAACTGATAAATAGTTCTCCTAACGTAAGTGATGTTGAGGATTCAAACCTCGATTCATGTATGTAGGTGTTTAAAGTTTGTGGCCAGAGTATCCTTCTATAAGGGACCAACTTGACTCAAGCAGGATTAGTTTGAATGTGGATTGACTTAAATGTGCACTCCCATAGTTTGAGACTCAAGAACAAAAATAAAAAAAATAAAAACTTAAAAGGCCATTTTTTTCATACATTAGAGGCTGAAGCTCAATATTTTAGTTAGGAAAAATCAAATTCTTTTTTCAATTGCTTCAACTAGGGATTGGATATATATAGTTGATGAAACATTTTAATTTTTTTTTTATCTCTTTTATTTTTTATTTTTTATTATTATTATTTCTGCATTATTGCACTATATATTTATGCATGACATAGGTACATAAAGTGATAAAAACTAATGAAATTATTGATTTAAAATCTATAATTATTGTAATAATTTAAGCAATTTTATTTAAATTTATTATTTAAAACTTAAATTTACTTCGTAATTGAGGTGAATATCACTCTAGTGATTGATGAAACATTTTAATATAATTATTTTTCTCTCTCTCATTTTCTTTTGATAAAACTGCTACACTAGTTTGTTTGTCTTTTCTCTTTTTTGATTGGACATTTCCTTATGTATTGAAACAACAAAAGTGATGAAGATTTTTGCAAGACAAAATGGGTTGAACTTTCTATTCTACATCATGATTTGATATTAAAGAAGGTCCCCTTGGTTTTTTTATTCGGCCTTGTTTGGAAAAATGTATGTGGTGGAAAATCAGAAACGTTTACACATTTACCTCCTTTTTTTTTCGTCAATTGGTCCCGTCGAAACCCTTATTTTATCTATCTAATCTCCTGTTTTTCTCTTGGCCAAGATTGTCTTAAGATGTTGATATTGTTGTTGTTGTTGCTGTTGTTTTAATTATTATATCTATAATTAGGACGATAATAATCGATATGATATGGGGTAGAATATAGTTTTAATTTTTTTGAGCTTTAGTTATATGTTTCTTTTGTGATATTTCTATTGTATATGTAATGAGAAAATAATAAAATTAAAATAAGTATAACTCATTTATTAGTTGTTTCATCGATGAATATAAATGTTATAAATTTAAATTGTGTTAGATATTTTATGTGAATTATATTAGATAACTCATCCTTCAATTTAAGTGTTACAATTTGTAGCTCTTGGTTAAGTGTTACAGTTGATTGTTAAAAAGTTATTATCAAAGACTTGCACCATTTATGAAGAGTCTTCTATAGGTCTATATAAAAAAGGTTCTCCAACCATTTCAAAAACATCAAAAAATTAGATTTGAAAAGATAGGAAGCTTCTAGTATTTTTATAAACTCTCAATGATACTCGTTTTTTATTCTCTTTGCTTCCCTACTAGAGTCCATAGGATCATTTACACATTATAGTATTGTAAACAAAAGTTGGTTTGTTGGGTTTGTTGCTGTTGCGCTTCTTCAGTAAGTGTGATTATTTTACCAAGGAGAGGGGCGAAATCTATCTTAAGAGAATAGTACTAAGTACTAGACTTTATCTTTATTCTATTCATTTTCTATTACCTTATTTAAATCTAATCTTTCCAAGTAAGTCTTATATCTTAAATGTATTTTTGTTTTGACAACAATAAAAGTGATAAAACTTATATATCCCGATTATATGTTTATATGTTATTATAATTAAATAATCATTATTTTCTACTAATATTTTCAACAAATTGTACTTAAATTAATGATCTCGTGATTGTATAAGTAGAGTTAATTTTCTCTATATATAAATAGAGTTAATCCTCTTGCCATCAATGTTTTCATTACCAAATCCAAATTGGAATAACTAACATGACTTAATCGCATGTGCAAAAAATTGTAGTTTTAGATTTTTTTTTTCTCTTTTTGTCTATATATGCAGTCTTAACAGATAAGACATAAACTAAATTTTGTATATGCCCCTCTATTATAGGCTTATTTGTAATCTCCAACTCATGATAAAATAAAGTGACCTCAAATCTTAATTTTGTAACTTAGAGAAGATTTTTCGTCATACCTAGAACATGACAAATATTTTGAAGGGAAGCAGCCTTAACGTCTTTCATAGGAGAAATAACAATACAATCAATATGAGTTATTGACAAAGGAAAATTGGCCAAATTTGTCCCTTAACTTATAATTTTTTTGCGATTTCATCCCTTTTAAATTTTTTTGAAAACTTTCATCCCTTATCTTTTATAATTTTGGCCAATTTCATCCTTTCATTAATTTTTTTTGGGCTCAACCGGCGTCAAGGGTTATATTTAATAAAAATCATTTTCTCAAGGGTAAAAATGTCAATTGACTATTAATTTTTTTTTTTTAAAAAAAACTCTAAAAATCCCCAATTCCACTTCCCTCCACCATTTTCAATCGACCAACAATTCCATTACCTCCCATTAACGTCCACTACCTTTCACCATCTCCAACCATCTTCCTTACTTACAGTAGTTGTTCTACACCGTTGTTCTTCACAGTGTTTTTCGTACCGTTCTTCTACCAGCAAGTACAGTAAGCAATTTTTTTAATTTTTTTTTTCTGCGGATGAAACCCAACAGAATGTAGAGTGATTTTGGGGCTTTTTTGATCGTTGGGGTTATTTTGGTGCTTTCGTTTTTCCTAAAATCTTTTAGGGTTCAATTTTAACGGATTGGTTAAGAATCTGTGGTGATTCCTTCTGCTATGATATTTTCTTTTAATTCGATGTTTTCTTACTATTAAGTTGAAGTTGTATTAGAATGGTTGGACCGAAAGGGTTGAAGTTGAGGATAAATTATTCAATATTCTTCAAGGTGGATGTTGGGGATGGAAAACACTGCATTGAATTTAAAAATTGAAAAAGCAAATAAGGATGGGGAAAAATAGGGGGATTTTTGTGGTAGGACTTGCATATATTTGTTGACAATTCATTCATCTTGTTATTTTCTTTCCGAACTTGCAGTTAATGATGGCTCGTGTTGAAGTTGGAGAGGAATTGATGCCACATAGAAACGTTGTGGTAGCACTAATCAATTCTCAACCAAACGCGATCCGAAGAAGTTGAAACCAAGATCAACAACGATAAGGAAGTTCTCTAGAAATCAAGGTTTAGTTTTGCAGGAGTAGATAGTTGAAGACTCTCCCGAAAGTGATGACTCCGCATCAAGGGCTGCTGCTAGTTAAACCGACTAAAGGTGCAAGGATGGACTAGCTAACTCCCAACGTGTATATTTCATTTCTTCCGAGTTCAGGGTATTTTTTGAAAGTAATGTGTGATTGAGGTTTAGCTCTTAAGTTCCCTTTTTGTTATCTTGGTAGCGTTTTAGGTGGTGGGTTTAGAATCTAGAAGTTTTAACAATATATCATTTACATTTTTCCCTTGTAATTGCTAACATTGTACATGTTAATATATATATGATGATCCATTTCGGACCAAAAAAATAAAAAATTTGTGCTAACATCTGCTACATTTCTACTCTTCCCGGAGGCTGAACTCCCGTCGTCTGTTCAACACAATATTAATCTAACAAATCTGTTCAAGACCATTTGTTCAACACATTTTTTATCTAACAAATCTGTTCAAGTAATTGCTACTAACATAGTACATGTTAATATATATATGATGATCCATTTCGGAACAAAAAAAAATTGTGCTAACATCTGCTACATTGCTACTCTTTCCAGAGGCTGAACAATACATTTTTAATCTAACAAAGCTGTTCAAGACCATCTGTTCAACACATTTTTATGTTAACATATCTGTTCTACACATCTGTTCAAAGACCTCGGTTGTGATGCCTATTGCTATTACAAAAAGAATAAGGTCACAATCATTGTTTCCAATGCCAGAAAATATACAAAATATCTAAAAAAAAAAAAACACAACTGGTCAACTAGAAACAAAAAATATCTAGTATTTCTAGAAGATCCCCCTTTGCTTAGTTTTGTGCAAGTGGCTTTATAGTGACCAGAAATACCACATGCACTACATTTTCTTGCCTTAATCTCCTTCTCCTTACTTTTTGAAACATGCAAATATGATTAGATTAAAAGAAAATTGTTATACAATTGAAAAATAGATATTAAATTAGATTATAAATTGGAAAAAATAAATTATACCTCAATTGTTGGAATTGATTCTTGAACTTCAGGATTTGAAATTAGGCCAGAATGAGATGTTGTGGCTGCATTTGGGATTTTTTGGGGGCTTGATTGGGACATGTTCTTGTGTTGTGACCATTTTGGCCACACTGTCTACACTTATTGTTGCTAAACCCTACCCTTCTCATCTTTTGGACACCCCCATTTGTTGTATAAACCTTTTCTCCTTCTTCCAACCTTCTCTTTGTTTTTGGTCTTCCTGGCAATCTCACATTTTCTCGGGGCCAACATTGCTATATTTGTACTACTGGGCCAATTATTAGATCCATTTGTAGGACAAACAATGGGCTCATATGCCTTTTTATAGGCTTTAATTGTATAACAATTGTCAATATAATCCTCAGCTCTTGAACCTTGTAACCCTAAAGCGGTCACACCATGTTTACATGGTATACCCGATAGTTGCCATTTCCTACAAGAACAAACCTTCAATGCAGTATCAATAACAAATTGTTGGCCATTAACCTCCATCACTTAAAACTTGTTGTCCCCAGAGATATGATGGAAAACAGAGAGAGCAGCATTCTTAGTTTTGTCAAGAATCCTCATGATTCTTGGACAAATCTTACCCCTTTGCCTACAAATCCATTTCCTTCTTGATTCTTGTCTCAACATGAGATAAAGCTTAATTTTTTCCAACATTCCCAAAACAGGTTTAGTTCTTGCAGATAGAATATGTCTATTGAAACATTCTCTATGGTTGTTTAGTAGCAAGTCACACTTACAAATTTCTCTGAAGAAAGCCCTATACCAATGCTTTGGGCTTGTATGATCCTTAAGCCAGTTGAATGCACCATCATCAAAAGCCTTCAAACTTTCCATTTCAGTGTCAAACTGGTTTTGGTAAGTGGTTTTTGCTATGTTCCAAAGATGATTCTTAACTGCATCTCCAGGGTAAGAGTTCCTTAAGTTGTTGTGCAAGTGTCTAACACAAAATCTGTGTTCAACTCTTGGCAACAACTTGCCCACTGCTTGAATAAGTCCCTGAAAATTCAGTTAAAAAAAAAAAATTAACATACTGCTTCTTCCGAATCTACTGTTTAGTATGCATACTGCTTTAGTATGCATCTACTGTTTTTTATGTTCTGCTTTAGTATACATCTACTTCTTTTCTGAATTAAATTGCATACAACATATCAACCTAGATCTAGCAACATCATATCAACTTTACAAATTCTAGTTCATCGGTTAGGGAAGATTATATGCTTTTGTAGATATTTATGGACATTTACTAAAGGAAAGAAGGCTAATACAAGCAGTTATTAATACTCATATACTACAAGACATATTAAATTGTAAAGGATGAGCTCATAGACAATATATGTATATTGTAGAAAAAGAAGCCGTGCAGTATAAACTACCATACATTACCACACAAACAGAAATAGGTTCCGCACAATAACAAAACTAATGCCATCCTCTTCTATTTCACATAATAGACATTGCATTCATCCATTTTTGCCTTCTCAAACATCTTCATCACATATTCATGCATATAAGCCTATTATAGAAAACAGAAAAAAAAAAAGAAAATACCAATTTCCGACATTCAAAGGAAAGCAACAATACATACAAACTTTAGTTTAATCAACAGTTGGACAAAGAGCTAATCAAGTGGCATTTTTACTTATTCTCTGTAAATTCAGAATTAGGACTTCAACCTACCAAGCTAAAAGAGAAACATGTGATATTCATTCCAAAAATTGAAAACAAAATTCTAGTATTTTCAATTCCTCCAGAACTGTGCAGTACAAGCTGAGATATGTTCTCATGCAATTGAAAAATATGATACTATGATACGGGAATATAACATCATCTAAGCCTGATGGTTAACAAACAATTACTTTAACCTAATGCAAAATCAGCAATGAGATTTAACCTAATCCAGCATGTTCAGAAAAATGACATGCATGCACATAACTGTCCATCCATATTTGGGAAATGGGTAAATGGTCTAAACAAGCATATGTGAATTCAGTTCTAGAAAATAAAAAATCATGCTAATTAAAAGTAATGCTTAATGATTTTTAAAAATATACCTTTTGTCTATCCGAAATAAGTATCCACTCCTCCTGGTTATAGATTGACAAATCTTCAATTAAACCCTCAATAAAATACTCCCAAGTATCCCTATTTTCACCCTCAACCACTGCATATACAACTGGATACATACCATTATTAGGGTCCACCCCTACAGTTGTGAGCAGTACACTGGGGTGTGGACCTTTGATGTGAATTTTGGTTACTATATTTTTAGCATAGATTATGATTGAGATTAATTCAAGGAAAACAAATAGGTTGTCACTTAAATAACCAAAATCTAAGGCAGAGTACCTATCGTATGCAGATAGTAACATGGAAACATCAACGATTTTACATTTATAATATCGTATAGACCCAAAGACGTTGATAACAGTTATAAGCAATTATTAAATATGACAAGAATTTATTAACAAAAGTTAACCCTAGGATAAGAATCAATTCATGAGATTGTTGCTAGAACATAAATAGAATTGAAACAGATATGGTTTAGGATTCTTATTCAGTTCGATGATTCAATTAGAATGACCATATTCGAAGATGTAGCTTTAAGCAGATCTAAGGCAATTGTGATTAATATTAACTTTACTACCGTACATGAGTTATCTAAGATAATTACCTCAATATGGTGGTTGCAAGTAATTCTAAATCTTTTTAGATTATTTATTAAGGCGTCAATTTAATAAAGTAATCTTAAGATTTTCATTAAACATTAACTCAAGATTATTAGGCTGCCTAACCTCAATATGGTGGTTGCAATTTATTACACGTAATCCGACAATTCATTAAATCACTTATGGTGGAGTCTCATTAACAAACTGTCAAAATAATAAATTATTCCAAATAAATACTCAACTAGATGCAAACCTAAGTCTCATAGCAATATTTGAATAATAAATCAAGTTGAAAGCATAAAGCAATAATAATCACAATGATAATCACAATCAATATCCTTCCCGGGAAATTAATAATAACTCTAATTTTATCATTAATAATAAAAGAATCCCATGAGACAGAGATAGAGTAAATAAAGAATGAAAAATAATAGACTTGAGAAGAGGGAAAAGAAAAGTTGTCGTCTGGTTGTCACTACTTCGACGGCGGGACTTGACCTTCGATTCTTCCTCGAACCCTACTAGCCTTCCTCCCTGTCTTGCCCACGAAATACTCTAGAATCACACCTCTCAACTAAGCTATAGAGCTCTCCTTTATGGTTGAGGCTCAAACCCTAAGCTAAGAAGAAAAATATAATAACTAGAAAATATTTAACTATGAGGGGACTTCCGAGAATCCACGAGAGTGGAAACTCAAAAGCCCTCAAATTCTCTGCATCTCCGCACTCTCTAGTGTGTTGGTGGTTGATGTCAAAGGCTTGGCTGCTGCCTCTATTTATAGGAGTAGAAAAGGAGCTGAAAAAGGGAAAAATTCGATGTGGGACGCCAAAGCTGTCTTCAACACGGGTGCAACACGGGCAGGAACACGCCCGTGCCACGTGTCTTCAACATGGGCAGAAACACGCCCGTGCCGGGTGCAACACAGGTAGAAACACGCCCGTGTTGAACTATTTTCCAAAAATTACACTTTTAGTCCCCGATTTCTTCATTTCTTCAATTTTAGTCCTGAAACTTCCGAAAAGCGAAAACAGAGCAAATTTGCGTAATTTCCATTTTATTAAGTCTAATTAGACTTTAAATTAAACATAATTAATCATAATTACCCCTTAAAAACACGATATAAATTTGACATATCAACCTTTCAAAAATGTGCCATCCAAACCCAATATTTTTCTACAACCAGCCATGAAACCCTTTCTTAAGGCATCCTTTTTTTTTTTTTTTTTTTTTTGGGTGAATACGGTCCTTTCTTAAGGCATCTAAACATATATAAATCCTTCTAAAATACTCTTTTCCTGTCTCTTCATCCAAAAAACTTTTTAAAGATACAGAAGAGTTAGGATTACTAACCCTTAACTCCTCACAATAATTCGAAAGCAACTTATATTGGTCCTTGTACTCTCCTTCAATCATTTTTTTGCCTCCTTCCTTATTTTGTAAGTTTTCCAATAAAAAATGTTTACAATAAGCTCCATGTGAACTTTGTCTTGAAATGCTTGAACTTTAACACCATTGTCACATCTAAAATCTTCAAGATATCTAGAGGCTATTAGCTTTGCAGTTGCAAGATTATGATCTAAACTTTTAATGCAATCATGTTTCGGATTCATTTTTCTGATTTGAAATGAACATGTTCCATGGACTTTGTGTGAGTATATTAGAAACTCACAGTTCTCACCCTTGCATGTAACCCTTACTCTCTCTTTATCATCCTTCTTAAAATAAAGCTTCCAACCCGTGTTTATGCCATGATTCACAATAGCTTCCTTGAATTTAAACTTTGTTTCAAATATCATCCTAATTTCAAATACAGGATCCAAACCATCTCTTTCATTTACATGTCTTGGAAACTTCTCAAAGCCCTCATCATCATCGGTTTCCTCATTTTGAGCCCAAAAATCATCATCACCGGAAAACAAACATATCATTGTCACTTCTATCTCCAATCTCAAAATCTTGTTCAAGGGCACACTGTACAACATTTCCTATTTCTTGGGATTCAAATACTTTCCCTTTAACCTTCAAATCAACTTGTTCTCTAACTACTACTGCCTTCCCTTTGTCATTTCCATCAACCTGTGTCAAGCCACTGCACAAAACATCATCCAGCCATGCATTTTCTTCAATTTCTGTCACACCAACAGTTTTTCTTTCTTCAACTTGGGAAAATTGTACTTCAACTTGTTGTTCCACTACATGAACCTCATTTTTCTATTTTTCCAATACCTTTGCTGACTGAACCTCATTTTCTTCAATTTCTGTCACACTAATAGTTTTTCTTTCTTCAACTTGGGAAAATTGTACTTCAACTTGTTGTTCCCCTACATGAACATCATTTTTTCTGTTTTTCCAATACTTTTGTTGACTGAACAATGTGAATCTCATCTATTTCTTCTTCCTCTGTATTTTTTCACTAATCCCTAAATGTTGTACATCATCCAAATCAGCAAAAGAGAGCCTAAATCTATTAAATGTATCATAATCGAACCAATCATGTTTCATCTATCATTTAAAAAATAAATAAAGAGTTAGATAGTATCCAACATGCATGTACAACCTAATCAATTAAACCAAAATAAATTGCATGACTTACAAAGTATGGATAGCCTTTTGATAAGCTAAAAACTTGAGGTGCATGTTGGATGAACTGTCAGTGCATTATATAGCACGAAATAGCCACACTCCACACCATTTGTTTGTTTGGGAACCTAAAACAAAAAATCAGAAATGAACAAAAACTTCTCATCATATAAACAAAAAAAAAAATCATATATATTATAATGTACCTTTGGAATCATGATTGGAATGTGCCTAATAGATTCCTTTGTAGCACACCTTCCCTCAATTTTTAGTAAGTCCAATATAAAGCTACAAAAAATATAAACATATAAAGATAGTGTCAAATTATTTAAAATACTCCAAAAAATATGGAATAAAATTTAAAAATTAGATTAGATTTACCATACCTTTTAATTTCAGATTCAAGACTTTGTTCCATTGATAAAAGAGAGTCCAAAATCAAGATACATTGTTCATCATAAGCTTCTAAATCTTTGTCGAAGTTACACATTATCATGAGTCTCCAATGAGACCTTAATGTAAAAAAAAAGTCAAGACAATTAAAACAAAAAGGTCATACACTTATAAATATTTTAATAAAAAAATGGCTTAAAAGAATTAAAAGTTTTAACCGCAAAACGCATACCACATGACAATTGGGACGAATATATATTGTTTGGACAATAAATCCAGCTTCTTAATCCACTTTGGTACTTTTTCAGCTAGCCCATGACAATATTGGTTAAACATCAAAGAGTCTACAAACCCAAATTTAGACTTTCTCTCGGGTGGAACTTTTTCTAAGATTTTCTTGAAATATTTAATTAAACTATTAACTCTAGAACAACATTACTCAAAAATGAAAATATGTATGAAAACAGAAACATAACTCCAGAAACTCAACTCACTAAAAATATGTATGAAAATATAAACTTACTCAAAAATTGTTTCATATATTCTAGAATTTAACATTCCCTGAAGAACTTTTCCGCTAGAGCTTGATTCCGGTCCATTTTTTTGAAGATTTCTTCTGCATGCATTTGTTCGAGTCATCTTTCCACTTCTTTGATAAATTTTTAATTTTCAGTTCTGAATGATAAAAATTTATTAACAAAAGCCCCAACGATCACAAAAGCCCCAAAATCACTCTACATTCTGTTGGGTTTCATTCGCAGAAAAAAAAATTTTAAAAATTGCTTACTGTATCTTGCTGGGTAGAAGAACGGTACGAAGAACACTGTGAAGAAAAATGATGAAGAACAACGGTGAAGAACAACTACTATAAGTAAGGAAGATGGTTGGAGATGGTGGAGAAGAGTAAGGATGATGAAGATGGTTGGAGATGGTGGAAGGTAGTGGACGTTAATGGAAGGTAATGGAATTGCTGGTCGATGGAAAATGGTGGAGGGAAGTGGAATTGGGGATTTGTGGTTTTTTTTTTTTAAAACAGTGAATTGACATTTTTACCCTTGAGAAAATAATTTTTATTAAATATAACCGTTGACTACGGGTTGACCCAAAAAAATTAACGAAAGGATGAAATTGGCCAAAATTATAAAGATAAGGGATGAAAGTTTCCAAAAAATTTGAAAATGGATGAAATCGCAAAAAATTTATAAGTTAAGGGACGGATTTGACCAATTTGCCTATTGACAACCTATCATGAGAATAAAGGAGAAACACTAAAAGAGTTATTACAAGTTCCGATTGGGCCAATTAATACAAGAGCAAGAGCTAGAAGGTCTAAAGAAGCATTTAATGAGCTAAATGCAAGAAATATGGGGTGATTTGGGAATAAAATCATCCTCAAAAAATGTGTCCAAAAAATAAAGTCAGAAATTGCTCAAATGAAGAATTATACCTAGTTAATTTTATTAAAGCAATTTAAATAGCTTGTCAACCTCCTAAAATGTGTCCTTTCAGTTTGGAGGAGTTATGAACACATATTTATGTTTTATTTATATTTTCTAGAAGTCTAATGTAGTTAGAACTGAAGGGTTTTGGTCATTATTGATGCGTTGGCAAATTTAATGCTTTAAATGTAGCTTTTCCTATTTTTGGAGGGTTCTTCCAAGTATAAATAGGGGGGAAAATGAGTTTTCAAGGCAAATTTGGGAATTAACAGATTTTTTAAAGTGTTTTCTATTTGGTTATTCAAACAACTTGTTAGATTTATCAAAACTTCTTCCAAGAGATTCATATCCTCTTGTTTTGTAGAATAAGAGATATTGATTTAGAGGAAAAAATTCTTTAAACTTATACAATGATCTCCCTGCTACATCAACTAGCATGTCTACTTGCATGTTCAATGGAGCACAATTTACAATCACGTTACATCCTATACCAAATCTAAATTAACGTGTTGAAGACTCACTCAACAATTATGTCCCCAACATGTAGCCAATTTATAATAGTATTGGTGTGCGTTTGGAGTGAGTAGAAAATAGTATCATTCAAAGCAAATAAACTCACATAATAGTATCACAAAATCAAACATAACTAAGGCAGATTACCTATAGCATGTAGATAGTAACATGAGAGTATAACAATTTTAAATTTATAAATATTGTATCCTCGGGAACGTTGGTGACGACTGGTTAGTTTCTACCAATTAAGACAAACTTTAAGGTTCAGGGAACTATTCCCGGATATCCACTAAATTCAGGTTGTTGTTTAAATAAGGTTTAAGTTAAGAATGGAAAACTATTAATTAAGATCTCTGATGAAGCATGTATAAATTAATTAAGGTGAATAGTGTTCGATAGTGCAGCTTGCAACCGGATCTAAGGGAATTATGAATTCAAATTATCTTACTACTATACCCGAGTTATGTAGAGTAATTACCTCAATATTGGTCGTTGTAAGTAATCCTAAACCTTTTTCGATTAGTTATTAAGTCGTCAATTTAATAACTTAACCCTAAGATTAGCATTAATTCCAAATTCAAGATTATTAGGATGTCTAACCTCAGTAAGATCGCTGTAAGTTATTAGTCCTAATATGGAAACTTGTTAAATCTCCTATGGTCGGGATTCATTAACAAATCGTCAATTCAATTAACTATTTTAGTTACATGCATCAACCTAAGTTTCATAACATAAACGTAAGAAAATAAGCAATTCACAATGGATATTAAAACGTATCCTTTCCGAAAATGTATAAATAATAATTATTCAATCTTATAAAGAGAATCTTAGGAGACAGAATCATAATAGGTAAAGGAAAAGTAACACAAGAATGTAAAGAAAAGGAAAGAGAAAGTTGTCGTTTTGCTATCACTGCTTCAAAGGGGTAGCTTAATTCTCCAGATCTTGACGAATCTTATACTCCAGATCCTTCTCTCGCTCCACAGTTCTTTAGAGATCACTCCTCTCAAGTAAACTATAGATTTATTCCTTACGGTCGAGGTTCAAACCTTACACTAGAGAAGAAAGAAAATGAAAATAAAAAAAACTACGAGAAATCTACTTAGATCTAGCATTAGGGCTCGTGTTCTCGTTGTTTTGAGTGATTTTGGTCTGCCAAAAACTTGCAAATGATGCCTCTATTTATAGGGATGAGTTTAGGGGTATTACGGACATTTTTCGGGTGAAAATCTCTAGATTCACGCATGCTGTGTCAGAATGGCCGTTCTGGAGATAGTAGGGCCATTCGGAAGCCCTAGAGGCTTTTAATGGCCTTTCAAGGCCTTTGTACGGCTGTTCAAGGACCCTAATCCCTGAATGGCCGTTCAAAATCTCGGAATGGCAGTTCAGATTGTGCAAAAATTACATTTTTGCCCCTAACTTTGTCAAATTTCTCAATTTAGTCCTCGAAACTTTCTTGAAACCAAAATAATGTAGTTAAATGGTATTTTCAACTAATTTCATCCAATTAACTCCATAATGAACTCGAATTGAACACAAATATCATTCAAAAACATGATATAAAATCTATTTATCAAATACCCCACACTTAGTTTTTGCTTGTCCCCAAGCAAACCACTAAATGTAGTTCTAGGAAAGCACAAATAACTCAACTAATCATGCTCATCAATTAGGCTCGGAGGGTGTTCAGAGAATCTCAACAATTCAAACTTCTCAATCAATGAGCTATCAAAGAGTGAAATACTCGTAATGCCTCATCAAATATATAATGCGCGAATCAAGAAGAAATAATTCAAGATATCTATATTAAATCGACACACATCTAATCATAGTATCTCCCTAGGTGTAGTGTGTGCTCTAGTCCGACTCATCATCCAAGCAACAGACTTTCCTTCGGGCAATTAAAAAGATAGTACGTCGATCACTCAGACGTCACAACAACCTATTACAATTAACCAACTAGGAATCAAGTCACAATGCCACATTTATTACTTCTTTATTTTTTTTTTCGAATAAGAAATGCAGCGGGTATAAATGTTCACGTAACCATGTTAACTTTAACTACCTTTGTAGCAAGCCTCACTTCGGTGGCTCCCAAATCTCAAAGACCTTAGGGCACCAGACATTCAATTCCCTTTAGGAGTGATTCCTAAGTAGCAAAGAACACTTGTAAACTACCCTTATTAAGATAAATGACATAAAAATAAACTAGTGACATGTTTCTCAAACTCCTATCAAGTCACCATAACAGCTATCACAACATCCAAATGGTCTAATATTATTTAACTAAAAGTCCAAAAGTGATCCATTAATCAAACAATTTGCCAAAATAGACGTACTCAAGATATCGGGGATCTCCTACCATCTGTATTCACTATCTTACAAGCTCAATAAGGTGAAACTTCCTTGATAGTCAACGAGCTTGACCAATAACTGCGTAACTTTCCTGGAAACATTCTCAAACGTGAATTAAATAATAGCACTTTGTCACCAGGCTGAAAATCCTTTAAAGTTCTGAGTTTCTTATCATTTACAATTTTACTTTTCATTTTGAAGTTCAAAGAATTTTCATACGCATTATATCTCCATTCATCAAGTTCATTCAATTGTAAGATTCTGTCTTCACCAATCAGCTCATCATCTAGATTACATCTTTTCAATGCCTAGTAAGCTTCATGTTCTAATTCAACGGGTAAGTGACAAGATTTTGCATAAATCAAATGGTAAGGAGAGAATCCTGTAGATGTTCTAAATGCAGTCCTAAGTGCACATAATGCATCATCAAGATTTAAAGACCAATCTTTTTTTATTTACACCTACAATTTTCTCTAATATCCTTTTAATACCTCTGTTTGTTTCCTCAACTTGTCCACTCGTTTGTGGATGATAGGCAGTGGAAAACTTGTGATGAACTCCATATCTTCTCAATACCTTCTCCAGCTGGGAGTTGCAAAAATGAGTTCCTCTGTCACTTATTAAAGATCTGGGACAACCAAATCTAGTAAACAATTTCCTGAGAAATCTGCATACAACTTTAGCGTCGTTAGTAGGTAATGCTTGAGCCTCATTCCATTTAGAAAAATACTCGACAACTACTATGATATACTTATTACCATATGAAGAAGGAAATGGTCTCATAAAGTCTATCCCCCAAATATAAAAAATCTCTGCACTTTGAATTTATTTTTGGGGCATACCATCTTTAGAAGAAATGTTACCTATCCTTTGACATGCATCACAAACCTGTACATAGGATATAGCATCCTTGAAGAGCGCATGCTAATAGAATCCAACTTCTAAAACTTTCCTTGCAGTGTTATTGGCAGCTAAATGGCCTCTAATAGGTCCCTTGTGACAATGATTCATGATTTTCGTGCATTCTTCTCCAGATACACATCATCTAATAATTTGATATGCACATATACGAAATAAGAAAGGATCTTCCCAATAGTAATATTTCAAATCAGCAAAGAGTTTCTTCTTTTGCTGATAAGTCATATCAATGGAAATCACTTGAGTAGCGAGATAATTAGCAATATCAGCAAACCACGAAAGAGTGTTATCAATATAATTCAACATTTGTTCCAAATATATACTCTCATCAGGAAATTTGTCGGATATCACAAACTCATCAATAGATTCTACCTCGGGATTTTCTAACCTAGACAAATGATCAACAACTAGGTTTTCAACTCCTTTCTTATCCCTAATCTCTATTTCAAACTCTTGTACAAGTAAAACCCATCTAATCAACCTAGGTTTGGCATCGGATTTGTTAAACAGATACTTAAGTGCAGAATGATCAGTATAAACAATTGTTTTAAGCAAAACAAGATATGACTTAAACTTGTCAAATGCGTACACAACAACTAGCAATTCTTTTTCAGTAGTAGTATAATTCTCTTGAGCATCAGTCAAAGTTTTACAAGCATAGTATGTCCCGCAAAATTTCCTATCATGCCTTTGTCCTAAAACAACTCCTACTGCATAATCACTAGCATCACACATTAGTTCAAAAGGCAAGTTCCAATCAGGTGATGTCATAATAGGTGTAGTAGTTAAAAGTTCCATCAATTTATTAAAAGCTTGCATGCATTTCTCCTCAAAAACAAAAGGAACATCTTTCCCTAAGAGATTATTCAAAAGTCTAGAGAAAAATATTTTATGAATCTCCTATAAAAGCTAGCGTGACCCAAGAAACTTCTAACAACTCTAACGGAATTAGGTGGAGGTAGCTTATAAATCACTTCAATTTTAGCTTTATCTACTTCCATACCTAAACGAGAAATTTTATGACGAAGCACAATTCCTTCTTTTACCATAAAATGGCATTTCAACCATTTAAGAACTAGATTCGATTTCACACATCTTTCAACATGCATTCCAGATTCTGCAAGCAAGTCATAAAAAGAATCACCAAACACAAAAAATCGTCCATAAACACTTCCATAGAATCACCTAACATGTCATAAAAAATAGCAGTCATGCATCTTTGGAATGTAGCAGGTGCATTGCATAATCCAAAAGGCATTCTTCTATATGCAAATGTTCCAAAGAGACATGTAAATGTAGTTTTATGCTAATCATCGAGTGCAAGGGGAATTTGAATATAACCAGAAAATCCATCAAGAAAGCAATAAAACATATATCCGGAAAGCCTTTCTAACATTTTATCAATAAAAGGAAGAGGGAAATGGTCTTTCCGAGTTGCAGTATTCAATTTCCTATAGCCAATAAAAACTCTATGACCAGTTATAGTTCTAGTAGGAATTAATTCATTATGCTCATTCTTAACAACTGCCATTCCTCCCTTTTTCAGTATGATCTGTATAGGACTAACCCACTCACTATCAGATATAGGGTAGATAATCCCAACATCTAGCAATTTAATCACTTCCTTTTTCACAACATCACACATATTAGGATTTAACCTTCTCTGAGGTTGCACACAAGGTTTATAATCAGTTTCTAATAGAATTTTATGAGAGAGAAAACTCGGATTAATACCTGGAATATGAGCAATTTTATAAGCAAATGCATCTTCTGTCTTTTATTGCTTAAATCCAAGCAAGCCTATTCCTTTGTTCATTAGCTAGTTCAACAAAAATAAGGAGGAAGTTTCCTACCTTCATCCCTAGGAAACGTCGTAACATAAATGGTTGGTTTAGTAATGCCTTAGCTCCAAGGCGGAATCTCGAGAGGTCATGTTTTTTTTTCAGAATTCAAAAAACTATTTCAAGAAAAATGATTAAGGTTCATGAAGTTGAGAATCAAGTTCAATTTCTTCTTCGACTTTAAGATTCATATCCTCACACCAAGCAACTAAGACAAGATGATAGTAGCTCAAGCATGCTAATTTCACATAGTGATCAATATGATCCACAGAAAAGCAGATAACATCTAAATGCGCAGGATGTCTAAGGGTAGATTTCAAATCAAAAGTAATATCCTCATTTTTTACCCTTAATCTTATCTGACCACTACTCACATCTATTAATGCCTTAGAGGTAGCTAGGAAAGTTCTACCTAGAATCAATGGTATACTACTTTCACCACTCGGATCCATAACAACAAAAT
>JAHSUH010005393.1:410000-464811 GCA_025388415.1 Cynanchum wilfordii | reverse complement strand
AGTAGGAAGTCATGAGTTCAACTCTTATATCTGCCCCCATTTGTTAATTATTGTTGTTCAAGTGTTGGACTTTTTTATGAAAATTTGTGTTTGGCCTAAGGGGTGTGTTGAGTGGTTAAATGCATCTCATCTGTAGTAGCTAATGTTTTTAGAATAGGTGGAAGTAATTTAACACAACCAATCTGAACATTCCTTGTTCTCTTGTAAGCCAAAGAACATATGCTTTGGATTCTAATATCTATTTCACCGCCTTTATACTTTACACCATTGCACCTCTTTTTATATCGTACACTAACATGTATTCATAAGGAAAGAAATACACTAACAAGCAGCAAAAAATTGTTGCATATCAAACATCATCATGGTAATCTATGATGACATGACCAAGAATTAAGATGATAAATGGTCCAATCAAGTATTAATTTTGAGATATTATTCAACATCACATACAAATTTATAGCTGATTTCTAGAAAGGTATTATCTCTATCACCTAAAATCCTATGTCCCAAAAGGAAAAAGAGGACCAAATATTGTAGTGAGTGCTTTTTCATATTTGAACATGATCATGAGTAAAGTAATTAATATTATTATTACGTAAGTTAAATCTCCAGAAGCAAGTAGTCCCAAAATTCTGGCAGAAATAGCAGAAAAGGATATGATTACATTTTGGCTTGACATAGGGCATAACCAAAGATAGAGCAGATAGAAACAAATCATTTATCATATTGTTTGGAAAGGAAATGAAAGAACTTTCCAGTTAGAACTTTGTCCATCCCCTTTGGAATGTGTAAGTCAGGGCACAACTAGCTAAATAATGATGTTTTCAAAAGTCAAATAAAAGATAAGATCTTTGCTTTTGGCAGTCTCGTCTAAAGGATACAGCTCAGTTAAAATGAATAAGTTCCTATTGCTAGGCTTAATTTCAGAGGAAAGTGAAGTTTTGGGAGCTAATCTCAATCATGCTATTAAAGAGCATAACTGATGTGGTAAAGCTATTTCTCATGACTTCTAGAAAATGCAATAAGTGAAAAACTAGATGGGAACAAAAGAAACCTGCTGCCGCATTTCATCCACTGAAACCAATCCCAGCAGGCCTCGTTCTCGACATGCTTGACGGAGTTCTTCCTCTGAGAGAGATTCCACACCTTCAGCTTGAATCATTTTATCATCCTCCTTGATCCTAACAAAAACGTGCAATACTATTTAAGATGATCAAATTTCTCTTCATGAAAAATCAAACAATTTTCATGTGTCCTTTCATGTGTCCCCTCTTCCAGAGTTCACTCTACAGAGCAAAGGCACAGGAAAATTTCTTAAACTTGCTACCAAAAAGAGAGGAAAAAAAAAGAAAAAGGAAAGGGGAAAGGATATCTCCTTCATTCACGATAAGGTTCTCTAGTGTCAAGGAATGATCAACTGGCCTCCTCCATCCATTCACAATCAAGTCTTATTGTGGCATAAATATTTAGGAATTCAATTGTTAGTACCACATCCCACAAAATATCAAATTAAGAACTTCAATTATGGAAGTTTAAATGAAAATAATTATTTAGAAAAATGGACTTTTTTCAGCACATCCATAATAAAAAATATAGATAATCAATTCAAACTCATGTTCTTTACACCTCTTGAATGTTCACCTTTTTAGTTCCCTTAATTTGTGCCTTCAGATACCTTGCTAATGACTCTCTGACACCTCACTGTTAGTTTTGAGCAATGAAGCTTGCAGAAGAGTAAAGTTCTGATATAAGCATTGCAAACTCTTTGATACAAAATTTAGTAATTAAGTTCCTGGAATCACATCATAAGACATATTTTCCTTGAGAAAGAAAACTTCAGCAATTCCGTACTAGATGCAGATATTAAGAAATTTCTCATGAAAAAAGCTGCTAATTATTGTTTGAACTAAGAACTTTATATCTGATTCGGTGCATTTAACTTTTAAAACCCTTGAAACATAAATTATCCATTTTTATTCTTTTTTTGGTTTGAAATCCATTGAGACAGAGAAGGAGATATTCCTTGAATTGTTTTCAAGCAAAAGGTATAGCATGTTAAACAAGTCCAGGTACAAATTTTTCCTTTCAGTAAGTAAAAGCATTAAATCAAGAACTATTTATAATAAATGTAATCTTACTTCTGAAGTCTCTTTCGGAGCATGTGTCGCAGATATGCATCAGTACCAAATGGGTTGATACCCATATATTTGCACATGTTCACCAACCGAGGCCTGCATTTTGAGGTAACATGTTTGGGTAAAATTAACATAGAAACCTACATCTAAACTATCAAAGATGGTGTTTAAAAAATGGAATCAACCTGCTGATATTATCCAGAGTTAGCTCATCATTGAACAACTTAGCGAAGCCCAAAATTTCTTCATTAGACACCTTAGAACCCCTTCTAACCTGATTAATTGCATGGAAAAGCATAATGTTACGAAGATTTAAAATAAAAAAGGGGGAAAAGAAGAATTTGTAATAATGAATCATAGCTTGTCCAGGTGAACATGTCCAATTAGGTAAGCAACAAACTAAAGGGAATAAAATAAAAATTAAATTGATATATTTACCTTGTTCATAAAATCATCAAGATCTTCAGCTGTTTGCCTTGTTTCTCCACTCCGTGAGTCTTTTACTTCCTTTGCCATTTCTTTTACGGTTTCTTGCAAAAATTTTGCATATTCTATCCTAGCATTCAATCTCCTTTTCAGAGCCTCCTGAAACATCAATATCCAAATTGAGCAAAAAGACACAGAATGTAATGACTTGTGAAAGTATTTGAGGGAAATGATAAAATCAATGATCTGACTTTTCTTAATCCCAACATAGATGAACTAAAAACATAGATGCATTATCACGTAAAAACATAGATGAACTAAAAGAAAAAATGAACATTATTTATGAGGAAGCTAAACTTTCTTTTCATGCCTTTTGAAAAGGATGAAGAATTCCATTTCATGACTATTTTCCATGAGAATTGACTATTCCATGGCAGCCAAAAAGTGGCCAAGAGCAAGCATAAGAAGTATAATTTTTCTCTTCCTCTAAGTATAAGAAAGGAATTTGAGGAAGCACCATGCATGAATAGTGTATACAATCTAAGCATTCAGAAGTAATGGTACAATAACAGCATTATGCAGTAAACTTCTCATCCATAAGAGAGGTTACAAGACAAATATGTATTGAAATTTTTTTGATATATCTAGTCCCTAAAGCAGTGATATTACTCCATCCATCCAATTAACTGTCCTAATGCTATTTTCACACATATTAGTTTGTGGTATTAAATGACAAAGTATAAAAATACCCTACATACCCTCCTCATAAATTTATCAAAAGACATCTTAATTCTTATTTATAATATTTTGATTTTTTAAAAAAATCAAAATCAGTAGTGGATAATATGGTTATTAGTTTTTTTGAAAAATAAGTCATTACCCTAGGAGGTTTAATAATGGTAGATTTTGGAAAGAAATTTCATAAGTGCTTCCTTATTTAGAAAAGACAGTCTGAGATAAATCAAAAGGAAAATTAGGACACCTATTCTAGGATGAAAGTAGTAGTTATTTTGGTCAGACATTTTGCAAATATAAGGGAATGTATAAGCCAAAACATGTTAAAAATCTTCAGAGCATTATATTATAGCCTATGATATATGGGCAAGCAGACTGTCCTGAAAAAAAAAGAAAAAAAACTTCCAGGTTTCTTAAAAATCAGATGAAATAAGAGCACACATTTCAGAGTCATATGCTAAAGTTTATTATAAGTTCTTACCTGTTCTTTCATCTTGTCCTGGAAAGTTGAAGGCAACATGTTGGGAAACAATTTCAGGAATACCGGTAACAAGAACTCCATGAATGGAACTATAATAAAAACTGCAACAGGAACTAGCCTAAAAATATCTGCTGTTGTGCGTGTCAGCTGCTGCCTCTCTCTTCTTGAGAGACTCTTCCCATTAGCAAGCTTATGCAGCAGCTTTAAGCTTATCCTGATATCTGCCAAGAGAAGTTTTAAACCCAGCCAGTAGTGTTGCATTGTCGATTTGAATTCATCCTTCCAGTGTCGCAGCTTCTTAGCCCAGTCCTCCCTAAATAAGGAGAAAGAAGAAACTGAACAACAGATATTTACAACATATTTTATTTGTGCACTTCAATGTTCCCCTTTTACCCCTAAAGAGCAAGGGAGAGAAGAAGTAAAGAAGATTTAACCTGCTCATAGAAGCAACAGCTTTCAAAGCAGGACCAATCCCCAGAAGCCTTGCCCAGATTCTCTTTATTATAGTTTCATCCTTCTGGGTATCTTGCAGCTGTTTGGCTTTTGCTCTGGCTTTGACAGTGCTCAAACCCTCAACTGCTTGGTCACATTCTTCAGGCGAGGCTTCCTTCTTTGGTTTAACACTTGTTGCATCATTCTTATTATCACCAAAATGTGGATCAGGTTTACCTGCTGTAGCTGTTGAAGAATATCGCACATATTCTTTCACCCACCTAACTCCTAAAGGTGAAAGAGATCCTGGTGTTCCAATTCTATAATCAAAAGTTGGAACTCTAAAAGAATCATGCTTAAGAATTTTTTTTGTTGAAATTGTAGATACTTTGTCTTTGGTGGTAATATATGAATCTCCTTCCTCACTATGCTCTGTATTTGAAGATGTATGAATTGCAGCCCTCATCCAATCAGGAACGATAGATGAACTCCCATGCTCAAAACTTGAAGAACTTCGAATCATAAAATTGGGCTTATTAAGTGAATCAGAGAGGTATTTTTTCCTCCGCAGTATTGCTCTTGAAGCCATTATGAAAGAATACTTTTCCCTTTTGCATATAGTCAAGAAAGCAAATCAGAGCAGCCTGTTGATTCAGAAAGAGTTAGTTGCACATAGAACTAATCTACCAAAGATCAATCATGATAATGACTACATCATACATAAACAAATGGTAAAGAACATAAGCTAGCATTTATCCAAAAATAGTGATGAATTCTTCTATTATATCCTCCCATTCCAACTATATTTTATTTACATTTATTCCTACTTCAGCTTTTGGTCAATAAATAAAAAATTAATAAAAATATTTTTTTAAAATAAATAAATAAAACACATTGATATCCCTCATTAACTTTTATATGCAAGTAGCATCCAAAAAGCTCTATAACCTAAGCCTGATACTTACGAATTTGAAGGGTACAAACTGCTCTAATCTTTCTACTCTTATTTGGTTTCAAAAGACTCTGCTAACCAAACTGTAACATTCCCACAACCACCAGTTTTCTTTCTCCAAATACCTGGGAAAAAAAGAAACCAGTAGTGCATGACACTGAACAAATATAGCATCTCATCACATTCAACAATGTACTAAAGATTTGCTAACACCAGTAACTTCAAAACAGGAGAAGTGGACTCAACCAGAACATATGTCAGAACATAATAATACAAATACAAATGCATCCAGCAGGGGAAAAAATAATAGTTGCAGCTCAATTTAAAATAGCAATGGTTTCACATAAAGCTCAAATATCTCTATTTAGGTTTTCAAATATCTTTATCTCTGACATGCGCTGCACACATTAATCAAGCTAAAATTAACATTGTTTCCACATAATCATTCGTGGAGATGTTACTGAGTTTCTATACATTCCTTTGAACAGCAATGAAGTTTCACTTACCAATAGGAAAACATAGTAACAAATACATAACTCACAATTCACAAAAATCAATTCCTATAAATAACATGAACAACAAAATTCAAATAATCAAACCTCAACCATAGTGTCACTGTCCGCAAAAATCAAACTGATGCAAACTTTCGGAAACATACCAATTTCACTATGCTATTCTTATACACTTCCATATCCAAAAACAACACCTAACTCATAGCTAAAATAAGCCGACTACTAAACAATAAAAACGAAGCATGGAGAGGGAAAAACACAAAAACTGGAACAGAAAATAAATCAAAAACGGAATTGTAGCGATGAGCTAACCTTGGATGACGATGACGATGACGATGATCGAGAAATTAATCAGTGAGACAAATCAAAAAAAAATGGCGAAGAACAAATCCAATCATTCGGCTGATAGTTCGTTACAGTTGCAAATTTATAGGTCATGTAATGTGTATGTTGTATTTATTTGAAAAGAAAATGAAGGTAGAAGCAGCAGAGGATGGTAGAAGCTGAGCGAGAGAACTGCGTGTGAGAAACTGAAAGAATGAATATACATATATACGGGTCTGGTTTTATTTGTCCGGGCGGCGGGCACAACCAAAACAAATTTGACTTTTCCATTTTTTTTGGGAGAAAGAAATATATTGGAGGAAAGATATTTTACTAAACACTAATATATCATTTCACAAAATATATATTATAAACTTTTATTTATTTATTTATTTATTTATTTATTAATTTACGGCATATAAAAAAAATAAAAAAAAAATTGATGTTTTTGATTCTAGATAATAAAATATTTTCTAACTTCATAACTAATAAATATGATGTGTAAACATTAATTATAAAATATAAAAGAAAAATATATAGTTGTAGAGTTTTAGTGTTAATTTCTTAAAATATTATTTAAAAAATTAATAAAATTAAAATACTGTTAATTTAAAGAACATGATTATTTTATGTGAAGTTAATATTTATAGTTTAAAAAATGAAATTTTTTTTGTTTAATAATAAAAAATTATGTTTTGAAGGTTTAATAGATTAAATTTTCCTTTAAAAAATTTATCCATATTTTTAAAATATTTAATCACTATATTATTTTTGCTATGAAACTTTTTTTAATAATAAGTAGATATCTATCAAGAATGAAGTAAGAAGCACTGACCTTGGAATTTAAGCACAGCACCGTCGCAATGGCGGCGACGATCGGTAAATTTAATCACCGGCGCCCCAAGAAAAACCGAATTTGACATCTAAATTATCAAAATAAAACTGCAGATTCACCCAAAAGTTCTGGTTTTAAATCAAGATTTCACATGAAATCATGTGATTCTTGAATCTTGATGAGATATCAAGAAATCTTGTAAGTTTTTCTATAATCAAATAAAAAAAAATAAACAAATTATTAAAGAAAAAAGAACAATGGGTTTAGTAAGTATACTTACTTGCAGCGCCCAACTTAATTATCATTGGAGGTGAGACGAACCGGGCAACTCCATTGTTGAGGTATATTTTTACAGGTTATTCATAAACTATGGCGCCCGTAACCAAACGATTCATCATACGGGAAGATGGGTAGGTCCTGTTTTGTTGGGAGGAATTTTTTTAGATAAAGAGTTATCCCCCCCTCACAAGACCTGGGAAGTGGAGGAGGGGTAATTGCCGGGTTTATCCTACTTCTATTTTTGGTTTTTGGGGTTTTCCCCCCCCTGCAGTTTTTACGAGGGTGTGATAAAAAAAAATACACCCCATATTAGAAGGAAAAAAAAAAAAACTTCAATTATCATATTATTCTTCGAAATGCAGTAATGAAATTACGTAAGAATATAGAATATATATACATATACACTCACACAGAGGAAGAAATACAATGTCCAAGAAACAAACAATATATATAGATAGATAGATAAATATAGAGAGAGAAATGCAGTAATGAAATTACGTAAGAATATAGAATATATATATACATATACACTCACAGAGAGGAAGAAATACAATGTCCAAGAAACAAACAATATATATAGATAGATATATAGAGAGAGAAAGAGGGGGAAAGAACTGCAATGTGCAAGAAAGATAGGAACAGAGAAAGAAAGAAATTTGTGAAACGTTAATTTTTGGAGAAGGGCAGTGGGCTATTCATTAGCACAGTAGTACGCCCTCTCACCACCAACGGTAAAAGACTGGTTTACCAAAAAAATCCCGGTCAACAGTCAAAGAGCGCAGTGGTTTCTTGTAGCCCAATCCTAAAATGTAAAAATATAACTTTTTTTTTTAAAATTAAAATTATGATTATCGGATCGTATATATTTTATGATCACTAAATTTTGGTAATGAATCAATATTTCTTTCTTTTTTTTTTAATGCTTTTCGTATCAGATAACCAATTTTGGTAGTGGAACGACGTCGGATTTTTATCCGAAAGAAACTTTTATACCCTTATCTCTATATTTTATCATTAGAATAATTGATAAATTTGATAACACAAATTTACTTTTGCTAAACTTAGTTCTAAAATATTTTTTTTTAATTTTTAAAATCTCAAATTTTTTTATTATAGAAAAATAAAAAAACTTTAAAATTTTTTTTTTTTTTTTTAAAAAACTTAACCGTTTAGTTAATTTTAAAAATGTAAAAATGTAATTACAAATGAAAATAAAAAAGAGAAAAAAGAATTAATTAAAAGAGGGGTAAAACTGACATCATATATGAAAAAATGAGAAAGAAAAAAAAAACACAGAAGAAGAAAAAATTGAAAGCACTTCTGGATCATTCTTTATTAAATAATATATTTTAAACACTACAATATTCATATAACATTTATAAATAAAAAATAATTGATAAATCAAACACGTATTATTGGGTGCGAAATGTATATTTAATATAAATATACTAACTCTTACTCAAGGTTAAGGTCCTGCAGAGTTTTTATTTTTACGCTAATTATCCCCGGAATCAAATTCGAACCCTCACATCGCTAATATGTCTTGATATTTGGATCATGTATATGTCATAATTTTCTATATCAATTCGACTAATCAATAAGATTGTTATGATTATGCATACTTTCATGTTACACGTTTTTCTTTGATTTTTTTTTATTCAAACTAAAATTTTAATAAGTTATTATGATACTTTATCTCATATGAAAAATATATATAAATCTGTATAAATATATAAAAATTAATCTAAATATTTTTATTCTTAATTTCGATATATTTTTAATATTCTAAAAACGGTGTATCAAATAATTACTTTAAATCAATTAATTTAAAATTTTTTTTTTTTTTGGATTTATTAATAACACTTATTTATTTTTCACGTTCAAAATTCGAAAACAAATATACCTAATTTTTGTAAGTGGACCCCCAAGCACGTGGTATATTATACAAATCCACGTTAGTCGGAACAAGTCAAACTCTAAGTACTGCGCGTGCGCGTCACATATACTTATAAGTGTTGAACCTGCTGTGAGAAATAATAATACTACTAACTTTATTCTCTACCGCAGCTGTTCAATTGGCCTCTGCTATTCGGAAACAATGGCAGCGGTGACGGCGGTGACGGCACATTGTCTGGTGACCGGCGGAAAAGCTACTGAAAAAGTTCTAAATTCATCGTTATCACCGCTTGCTTTTAGTCTACAATGGGGGTTTGTTAGACATAATAAAACTAGCAAATTAAGTAAAATTAATTCTCTTATTGTTCAAGCTAATGCTAGTGGAAGTGCAGTTCCCGTGCCGGAAAAATCTTCCCCTGCTCCTCCTGCTCCTCCTGCTCCTGCTCCTGCTACTCGTCCTTTGAGGTGGTAGTATATAAATTTCTTGAAATGCTTCTCAAAACTTTCTGCTGATTTTGTTGGTGTTGATTACACCTGCGCTACATTTTGCTTGATTTTTTAAAAATAAATTCATATTTGCCTACACTGATTTCTCTGGAGTTTCAGCTCGAATGAAAATGAGTTTCAAAGGAAGCGGGTCCGAGGAATAATTAAGATTTCCCATTTATATATTAGAAAAGGAGAAGAGAAACCATAGAATTTTAAGAGAAAAGATTTGTTGTTATGTTATAAAATTTTGTGGTTAGTGGTTGTTAGTATTTGTACCTTATATTTGGGGTTTGTAGCGAGAGAATAACTTGGAAAAACACATTTCTTTTGAGGGTTTTCAGAATAAAGAATTTTTTTTTACCCCACCTTATTCTAAAAGACCAAGTTGAAATTTCTGATTCTGTACTATTTCTATTTAAATAAACCATCTTTCAAGCTTTTCTTGCTGATTCAGTTTCTCCAGAAGAAGATTCCTTCTTCTCTTGAACTTTGGTAGTTGCCCTTGTAGAACAGTTGTTTATTTGTCTCTCCTTATTTAAAGCGTGTAATTTTGTTTTTCTTCTCATTTTCATCTCAGAGTGAAACGACATACAATCTCTGTTTTTGTTGGAGATGAAAGTGGGATTATAAACAGAATTGCTGGGGTTTTTGCTCGGAGAGGTTATAATATTGAGTCACTTGCTGTTGGTTTGAACAAAGACAAGGCTCTTTTTACAATAGTGGTCTCTGGAACTGAAAAGGTTCTGCAGCAAGTTGTAGAGCAACTGAACAAGCTTGTGAATGTCTTGAAGGTTATAACAAAAATATGATTTTGGTCTTTCTTTAATTTTCAAACAAAAATATGATTAAAATGGTTTTTGTGCTGTTGACAAAAAGTCTTTGATCTATTTTCTTGTTTTTTAATATTTAATTTTTAACTATTTTGAAGGTATGATTTGTTCCTTCTTCTAAATTCACAGTGATCTCTTACGAGTCAAGGTGCACATATATTTTTATGTTGCTCATCATTCTCCAATCCTGATATAATTTCCCCTGCTGCAATAGGTAGAAGATCAATCTAAAGAACCACTAGTAGAACGTGAACTGATGCTCATCAAACTTGACACAGATGAACAAACAAGAGCAGAAGTATGTGGATTTCCTTTTCTTTTCCTAATTTCTGTTCCTTGGTCTGCACATGTGATGACATGGTTAAAAAGCCTGGAACTCGTGTTACCCATGTCAACTCTTATGAAATATCAGCAGAGTCTATCTTGTTAAAGTTCATTATCCCTGATCTGAACAAGTGTAAAGCTCTTATGATATCTTAATCTACTGATAGTTCTAGAACCCTCTCTTTTTTTGCCTTATGAGATATGTTGTAGTGAAAGTAAACATGGAATATAAATTGAATGTTAGAGATTCAAAAAACATAATTTGATGTTTACTAATGCTTTTGCTTATAATGAATCACTGATTCCACCCCCCCCCTTTTTTTAATCATAACTAGATCATGTGGTTGGTGGACATCTTCAGAGCAAAAATTGTGGATACATCCGAACACTATCTGACTATTGAGGTGAGATAATATCTTCTATTTCTTTTATTTTTCAAGTAGAAAAATCGAAAATATTGTTATACATATAGGGCGCTTTTCTGCTTTGACTTATTTTAATAGGAAAATGCAAATTTCTGTTATACCTTTTTATGTAATGATTTTTATAAACTTATGTTATGCCTTTCTGAGTTTGATTCGTCTGATGGACTTAGGTCACTGGCGACCCAGGAAAAATGGCTGCTGTCTTGAGGAATCTTGGCAAGTTTGGAGTAAAAGAACTGGCCAGAACTGGAAAGGTCATTTGGTTTGTTTTTCAGTTGTTTACCTTCTATTTGAACACATACTAATCTGTATGTCTTTCTGCATGACTTGATATTTCATCTTGATCTTTAATTTCTAGGCTTAATGATTTTGAAAGAAAGCTCTTCATGAATTATTAGTTTGGTGTATCTGTCACATTGAGTTATGCAAATTTGGAATATATGAACAAACAAACTGCCAAAACTGGTTCAAATCAATGATTCTTGTAGATTGCTTTAAGACGAGAAAAGATGGGTGAAACAGCTCCATTTTGGAAGTTTTCTGCAGCTTCTTATCCTGATCTACAGGAAACAATTCCTGATCGTCCTACTCGAAAGTATATTAAAGGAGCAAGCAATGGCAGTGCCTCTGATGCCTTAGAGGTGAATCCTGTAACTTATGTGTGTGCAGTTTCCTTTAGTGTTTCCTTTTTTTTATTAGCTTTCCTGCTTTGCGAATGAAGGGTGATGTTTATCCTGTGGAACCTGAAGACAGTTTCATGGAAAATCAAGTTCTTGATGCACACTGGGGAGTTCTTTATGAGGAAGATGTAAGAAACTGACTTCATATTTCCAGTCTTATCTTTCTTTGCATTTCCAGACCGCAGTGTATCTGATTTTTAAATCATTCTTGCACCTTTTTCATTTCAAGTTGGTCTAGTTCTTGGATTAAAGATCTTCTAGAGGTAGAAATTTCCATAGTATATCTTGGGGACAACATACATTTTAAATAGATGTTTACTTCTGAGGTTGATGAAGCCTGTTTTGGCTTTAAAGAACTTTCTTGAAAACAACTATTTTTACAACTGGAAGAAAGTAATATTGTAAGGAATTGAATAAATAGTGCAGTTTTTGCTTCAGTTCCATGTATAATCGCTATATCACAACAAAATCAATATTGCAGTCAACTGGATTACAGTCGCACACTCTGTCCATGATTGTAAATGATATCCCCGGAGTTCTCAATGTAGTGACAGGGGTTATATCTCGAAGAGGTTACAACATTCAGGTTCCTGACTTGACCCATCTTTTTCTGCTAAGCTGATTTTGATATTTCCCATCTTTGTGGTTGCATCACTAGAGGTTTCCATCCAATTATTTGGATGCAGAGCCTTGCTGTTGGTCCTGCAGAACAGGAAGGACTTTCACGTATTACAACTGTTGTACCGGGTACTGATGAAACTATTGCTAAATTGGTCCAACAATTTTACAAGTTGGTGGATATCCATGAGGCAAGTGACTTTCTTTCTTTCTTTCTTTCTTTCTTTCTTTTTTATTTTAAAAACTTTCTGTTTTTCTTGAGTTGAATTGGCATTTTGAGAATAAACACTGGAAATACTCTGATAAATCTTAGCTTATTATTGTCAATTTGAATGAATGTCAAATAAAGGCAGAAATTTTGGGGGGATCTAAGTTCATTCTGGGGAATATTTTCCAAAATTTCCAAGCTTGGTCAACGTTCTCATTCAGATAGTAAGATCTCCATTGAAAACCAATTCATGCAACTGTAATCACTGTCAAGCAGATAAAAACAGGCTAGCAATTGAAATGTTGGTGGATTTATTCAGGTTCAAGACTTGACACACCTACCATTTGCTGAGCGGGAGTTAATGTTAATCAAAGTAGCTGCAAATGCTGCTGCTAGAAGGGATGTTCTCGATATTGCCAGTATTTTTCGTGCTAAACCTGTCGATGTATCTGGCCATACTATCACATTAGAGGTGACATTTTTTTCATCAGATATTGTATTTACTTGTGACAAGAGCTTATCAAATCCTTTGAATATGGACATTCTAATTCCATTATTTGTTTCTGTTTAATTGTTCCAGTTGACTGGAGATTTCAACAAGATGCTTGCATTGCAGAGACTATTGGAACCTTTTGGTATTTGTGAGGTCTGTCTATCCCTCTCCCCCCTCCTCTTCAGTAGCTTTTCTTTACATTTTTGGTGCTTTCAGGCCTGAAAACTGAGGGTGTTTTGACCCTGATCTAATTGTTTATTGTTTATCCTTCCTGTTTCAGGTGGCACGGACTGGACGAGTGGCGCTGCTTCGAGAGTCAGGCGTGGATTCAACATACCTGAGAGGATACACTCTTCCATTGTAGGATAACTTAAATGGTAGGTTTTCCACTCTCTTTTCTTGCTTGCCATGGAACAACAACACGAGCTATAAAGGCGTTACCTTTTGTTTGTTGCTGGCTTTAGATTAGTTTACATTAGTTACCTATTCCCAAGTAGTTACTTATTAGTGAATTGTTGTACCAAATATGAAAACATATCAAAGATGATGATGATGATCACACTAGTTTCGTATCAGTTCTAATCTAGAAATGTGTTATATAATAGTAACAGTATTTGGAGTAATTTTCCTTACCTCTCCGTGAGACAGGTCATGAGTTCGAGTACCATTTCTTTTAGAAAGAGAAACGAATAACATATCAATTCTGGAAATGTGTTGTATCATAGTAACAATATCTGGGGAATTGTAATATGGATTGATTTTACATAGAGGCAACACGAACAACTTGTTTACCGACATTTTGACCAGAAAAGAGACCAGCAAAAGCAGCAGGAGCAGATTCAAGACCTTCATTAATGTCTTCAAGATAAATGATCTTTCCTTGCTTATATAAACTAATAACATCTTCCAGAAAACGTGGAAACAGGTGTAGATAATCACTCTGTAAGAATCCTCTCATCGTAATCCGTTTCGATATGAGAGAGAAAACGTTGTGTATTCCTTCTGGACTCTTAGCACTGTGCTCTGATATCATCCCACAAACAGCAACCCGACCGTGAATTCTCATGTTAATTAGTGCTGCGTCAAGCATGGCTCCCCCAACGTTGTCGAAATAAATGTCGATTCCTTCTGGGAAATATCTGTACTTTAAGCACTATTAAGTCTGTTTTCTCTGTCTCAATATTTGAAATTACTGTTTCAACTAATTTAAAAGTTTAAATTTTATCAATATAGTTTAAAAACTTTTGATCTTAATCTCGTGAAATATTCATGTGTTTTTATATATGTACTTTCCTATTGTGTCAAGTCAATAATTTAATTTTAACAATTCTTTTAGTTCTCATAGAAAAATTGTAAATAACGCAACATAATCACAGGTAATCAAAGTTATTATATTTATAATTTTAATATTTCATGACTACGTATTTATTAATTATTCTTATTGAAAAAATTAAATTTGAAGAATATTTTTAGTTTTTTTTTTGTATTTTTTTAAAAAAAATATTTTCTCATATGCGACTAGTAGAAGAAATTAAGGAAGGGAGTACATACATACCTTTTCAATGCAGCATCAAGATCTGGCTCCTCTTTATAGTTGAATGCCTCATCAAATCCAAGCTTATTTTTAAGAAGATCAACCTAATATAATATAAATACATACACATATATATATATATAATCAGTTTCCTTTCCTACTGATTTCCAGATTTGACAAAAAGCAGATAATAAATAGAAAGGTCACTTTTTACCTTCTGGCTTGTTCCTGCACTTCCAACAACATAGCAACCATGTAACTTAGCAAGTTGGCCAACGAGCTGCCCAACAGCACCAGATGCAGCCGAAACGAAAACATATTCTCCTTTTATAGGAGCACAAACCTCATAAAATCCAGCATAAGCTGTAAAACCAGGCATACCTGTAGGACAACAAATGCCAAATTCTGAATTCATAATTCGGTAAATGTGCATATTAGGCAAGTGAAAACCCTCTATAAAAACCTGAAAATGTATGTTTGAGAACCATGGCAATGAAAATCCTAAGGACCCTTTTTTATTAGAGGGAAAGTGTCACTACCCGGGCTCATAATGTCATGACGACATTCATGGTCAACTATTCACTATACTAAAAGAAAAAGAAAATCAAGAGTAAACGTGAATATTTAAGCCTATCTTTATATAGTATGCATGAGAGCACTTACTATACCAAAAGGAATATTTCGAAAGAATATTCTGAATTAATAAGAATATCTAGGTTAAAGAATATTGTTTCGAGACAGAAAATGCAGGGAATCAATAATTTCATCAATCATACCAAGTAGACCCACATAGTAGGAAAGGGGGATATCATCTCTGTCAATTTTCCTCAACTGTTCAGTTCTGTTAATTAAGCTGTATTCCTCCCAACCTGTAAATCCAGAAACCAAATCACCTGGCTTAAAATTCGGATTATCAGAATCTACAACCTTTGACACTCCAAATCCTTCAATAACCTACAATAAAACAAAGTTACAACATCAATCAATCAATCAATAACATTTCATGCGAAGGATTCCACAAATTTTGCCCCAAAACATATATATATATAGAGAGAGAGAGAGGAAAGAAGAAATTATTAACTGAACCAGGTAGAAAAGGAGGTATGTAAGAGCCATGGAAGTTTCGCATACGGCCACGCATGTAAGGATCACAAGAGAGGTAAAGATTTTTGACCAAGAAAGAACCAGATTCTTTTGGAGCCTCAACCTTAATCTTGTTCCCAACCTTAATAATTTCCATGTCTGTTTCTTTAGGTGGTCGTCCATCAATGTACCCTTTGAATATGATTTGTTTGTTGTCTACTGTTTTTCCAACAATTTCTTCCATCTCTTACGATTTCTACACACTGAGAATGAACACCACACCACCGACTTACAGTAGACGAAGAAGATATATGGTTTCAAGTTTCAACTACCCGAACAATTAATGTTATAGTCACTAAATTAATTTACCTTACCTACCAAACCCCTTCAGAAACAATTGTCGTATTGGTACTTATTTTTATTTTTTACTCTTAAAAGAATCTGGTACAAGGTTTCTCTCTCTTATATATATATATATATATATATATATATATATGTGTGTGTGTGTGTATATTTAAGAAAAAAAATTGAAAAGAAGTTGGGACGGGGTAGGGTGCCAGCGTAGAAATGAAAAATTAAGATACTCTATGGAAATTAAACAGCAGAAAATAAATAAAAATGGAGTGAGGAGAAAGAAAGCACTAGATTTATAGACACTATTCATGTTCACTCTTGATTTATTCAGAGAATTAAAATATACATCTCCAAGCCAAAGAATTTCTTACAGTAATCCAAAAAGAAAAAAAGAGGGGTTGGGGGTTAGAGAAAATTAAAACACTTCTCTACCCCTGAAACTTCCCCATTGCCAAAACAATATACAAGAAAAATAGACGGTGGAAGGGAGATCAATCACAGAGTGTATTTTCTCAGACAAATAAAAAACTAGAGCTCTAAGGAAAGCCATATTCTAAAAATCACTTACAGTTTCAGAGCCCCTTTGAGACGCTTGCTAGTTTATGTACTTGATTTGAGTCACTGGCTAAACTCCGGAAGGTAAACTACTAGGAGGATCTTTATTTTAAAAAGAATTTGCACTTTTCAATGAAAATTTGCTCAGGGAAACTGAACTCACTGAGTAGTAGCATTGAATGGAGGCCAAGGTCCCTGGCTATTTATATTATAATCTTAACATGTTTTTACCACTTACCAGGAATTCAACTGCAGTATCCCTCAATGTTTAAAGGACTCTACAGATCCAGTAAGTGGTCAACAATATCAGAATTACCACTGAGGCGTTGAAAATCAGCTCTATGAAGAAGATTTGCTGCTGGACGGCTTGGAGTGTTGGTTTTCTGATTCATAGGCATGTTCTTGCCTGAAAAACTGTGGCGCACGCGAATTCGGTGATTTGTTGTCTCAGATGAGTAGCTCCCCCGCACCTTGACCACTAATATAACTTCTTTGTCCCTTGCATCTTCACACCAGCAGTTTTGTGGAAAACCATCTACAAATTCTTCGAGTGTCTGGTATTCTTCATGGTGGACTGAGATCTCCATTATATGATCAGGTTTGATTATCCCAGCAGCAGGGCTGACCTGCTCAAGAACAGAACAAAAAAATGTTGGAGAAAGGGCTTGAAGTTGAATTGCAGACTCAGAACAGAACATCGAACATTTTGATCTCTTTTTTTTTTTTTTTGTTGTTCTTTTCTTATTTCCATTTTCATCATCACCATTTCAGGCTGGAAGAATGCAACCTTGGGTTTAGGCAATTGGAGAAGAGAAAAATAATCTTCAAAGAAGCAGGAAATTACCTCAAGCCAGCGAGGGAAGCCAAAAGAACCTCTTGGTTGGTGATCTAATGCTTGTCCATCATCCTTAATGGTGGACAGACCTTCGCAAACTATTTCAAAAAGTGCTTTATCTCTCCCACATTTATTTGTTATACGCAAAATAGATACATCCTGATTCAGAAGAATTATGTTGTTTGTACTGCAAACTGTTTCTGGAACTTTACAAAGCTCCCCAAGAATAAACTTGATTTTCTTATTTGATTGGATGATTTCTCCAAATTCTTTTCTCCTCACTGATTCATTAACTCGAGCAATTTCCACATTGAAAATGCATCGAACAGGTTTGTGATCACTGTCTGTCACATCCATACAAGCCTCATACCTATACAGATGACCACAATCTTTTAAAAGGCAAGAAAAAAGCATATATATGGTGCAAGCTGCACAAAACCTTCAATAGAACAAAAAGACAGTTGCAGCAAAATGACCCCAATGGGAATTAGTACAGAAAATGGATCACAAAATTTTATCATCATCTTCATTAAGAAGAGGAAAAGGGGCAAAAAGGCAAAAAAAAAAAAAAAAAAGAAAAATTCAACAAAGACAACAACTTGCAAAAAATAACTGATAATGCAACTTGCTGTACAAAGACTGAGAAACACTATCAACTTAAATATGCAGACATTAAATTCTATAATCAGCAACCTCTTATGCAGACAGAAATTTTAAGATACTTACTGCAAAACTGAAGAGACCACAGGACAGTCTAAGTTGCATGGAGAGTCTGGAGCCGAACGGCTATCTCGGTATAAAATTCTGTCACACCATGCAGGAATCCGCTTCTTTTCACCAGAATCATAACCTTAAAAAAAAAATTAATCCTTTTAGAAGTGATTTGTTTTTCCATTTTAATAGCCACTCGAGAAATTAGCAGGAAACTGAAGTCCAAAAACAAAAGATTTCAACAAGTCCACCATCCTGAGACCCATAGAGTTTCTAGTACAAGTACCTACTAAACCAGCCTGATGCCTTTCAAATTTATATGTAGGAGGAAATTTTATGACAGCTTCTCGCATTCCCTGAAAGACATTCCCAGCATCCATTTCTGCTCGTAATTGATCCTTCTCCTTAAGCCAGTCAAAGCATCTTTGTGAAATAAAATCTCTTGCTTCATCATAAGATATACCATCAAGCCTGTAATTGAAGTCCCCCAGAAATACAACCATATCAGCCTCAGATAGCTCCGGTGTCCCTTCAACAGAGGTCCCACCCACAGCCTGCCCAAAAACAAATATTGTGACTTTCTACAGGAAGTAAAATATGAGTAAACACACAAGAATCAATTACTCAAAGACAAAATCTGAAAACAAGATAATCTGATGATAGAGAATCAATCCGATTAGCATACTTACATTTGAATTACGAATCATTTGAACAGAAGAACTGGAACCTGCTGCAAAGAAACAACCAAGAGCAAGCACAGCTATGAACATGCTACAACTATAGATGTTTAGGAGGCTAAGCCAGCAAAAAAAGAGAAGGTACAGTGCTGTACCAGCTGCAGCATTCAAAAAGTTAGCTGGCCGACCAAAGACCATAGTACGATACACATGCTCAAAGTCAGCATTACGACGACCAACAGCCTCCAAGTGTGCAGCAAAATGGCAATTCACAAAACATATAGTGCGATGATATACCCTCATCCTCAATCCAACTGCTCCCTGTGGATATGATATCAAGATAACCTTAATAAGAAAATCAATAAAACACATGGAACGAGTCTCTTTTAGAGCAGTTTATCCAGGCAAAAAAAACAGTATCTGTGCAAATTTAACGAACCAGATGATGCTAGCAAAAGAATAAAAATAAAACAAATTAGAGAAGAAAATCCCAGAATTATAACGGACAGTAGGCTGCTTAACTTTACATTTTGGAAGAGAATTTTCATTTGATACTTTTTCAAGCTTTAAGGAAGGTCCTTTAAGATTCTTCATTATGTACATGCTAACTAATGCTAATATGTCCCCAGATAAACTTCCTGGAAACAACTGGATAGAAACAAGCTACCAAACAGAAAAAATGGAACAGGATCCGGAGGCAATCTGTAGTAAATGCAGCACACATAACAACTAAAATTATACTCTGGATATGATAGATTTAGTAATTGCATATGGTGCTGGTACTGCTCTAGATATATGGCGATAAGAGGCAACATGAATGGAGCTGACCAATATAGCTTGTAATGCACACATATAATACCATTTGTTTAATTGCTAAATTACCAAAATATATGTATGTCAATGTGGAATACTTTCCCCATCTGCTGTGATTTATAGAAAGTGGGAAAAACAAAAGCACTGAGGCTTACCTTATTTCCAATGGCACGGCCCAAACCACATGGGACAGCTGCAACATCAATATCCCCTACATGGCCTTTAATGGTATTTCTGATCCTGCAATTTTGATAGCAGGGTGGTCACAGGTGAAATTAAAAAATGAAAAATTCTATAGAAAAGAACATCACAGATTCTTTAAACAGAATCCAAAATTTAAACCACATTCAAAATAAAAGTATGTAAGAAACAGAAATGAGTATACATTCTGGTATATACTCTTAGTGTTGAATTTTTTAGTTTATGAGACATATTTTGAGTTTTAGTAATTTAGGATGTTTAAAAATAAAAGTTCTAGTTGGTTTCTAATAAAGAAACTAATTTAGGATCTATCTTGGGAGTCCAGTTTTTCTAATGTCTATTAGATATAGTTTAAAGCAAGTCCTAGTAGATGAGGGATTCGTCTAGAACCTTTATGCATTATACTGTTTCCTTCAATCAATAAAGAGGCTGTAGATGGTTTCTGTAAATATAGCTGTGTGACATGATCAAACTTGTCCCTAGTATGACGCATAAAGTTTATCCTCTTTCAAAGTCTGACACTAAGGATTATTTTGTTTCCTTTTGCCTACTATTTTCCATCAATTTCACCATACTATCCAAAATTTATTCTTTGCATGAAATCTATTTGTTTTGGATAGTTTGGTGGAAAAGTCTTGCAAGTTCTTGTCCTGCACCAGAAAAGGCAGGAAGACGTATGATCAGTGTATGGTCAGAGCTTATGGGGCAATCTATTCGATTTTAAAGTTAGTTTATATGGCCAGCCAATATGGAAACACCCCAACCAGTTGAAATAAGATAGGAGATTATCTTCTATCTTATTATATTATCATGAGTGACTGATACGAGCAGTGGAAACTTCCCAAGAATAGAAAAATAATGTCTACAAGTATTACTCACCACACTGCAATAAGCAACCCAGCTAGCTGCCTTGAGCCAACCCGTAAAAAGGTTGATCCTTCATCCAAGGTTTTATCTATCATCTCTAACCACCATTGTCCCATGGAACTCCCCTCAAGGCCAACCTGTAAGATACAGAGTGAGTAGATATGAACAGTCCAATGGTGAAGAATCAATAGACCAGGAATAAGCAAAATACGTACACAAGATGAACCATATGAAAGGCAAAAGTTATTTCAACATCATGAAACATATACCAAAGTAAAAATCTTAATTGCATGAATACTTGTAAATTTCACCACCAACCCACCATTGAGATCATATCAATATGCCTTCTGCTGAAAATGGACCCTCAACAGTCAAAGTTAGGAAAACATCTCAGGCTCATAAGAGGTAAATACATTAAGAATGTGGAAAAGCTCAATATTTAACACCATCATGGCCTATTAAACCACCCTTAACATTCATTAATCCCATTTTCTCACTGAAGACAACTATTTCCATATTGTTGCAATGACAAATATGACTGTAAACAATCACAGTAAAATATCAAACACAAAAGTAAAATTCAGATTTCCTGACAATTATAATATCTTAAATGTAACAATATACTGAACTTAATAAGAGATAATGAAAGTCAGAGGATCCGCAACATTTCCCATAGAAATTTAAGGATTTTTCACCCCTTATTTTTTAAAGTAAATATAATTGAAAGGGTATCTTACAGTTTCTTTGGCAGCAGACATTGCCAGAAAACCAGCACCCATTTCCACTTCCTGCAATCCAACAACAACAATGTCAACATCTACTGCTGCACAGCCCAGCCAGGATATCAGCGAATCATAAGCAGCTCTTCCTTGTCCAACATTCCATGTGCCGGCCAACAGTTTCAGGTTCTCTATTCTTGTATAAAGAGAATCTTTTCCAGATAGCTCTGAGCGCAATATACCATCAAGTGGTCCCGGAGACATGACACTCCATCCACGTATACCACCATGATTAGCTAAGTTAAAAATGTAACCAGCCCCAACTGCCAAACCTATCACTGGACTTCTGTGAGCTACCCACCCTCCCAACAGATTACCACTTAAATCTAGTACCTGAATAGTACCACTAGCATAACCTATCCAAATTCGTGAGCCAAATGTACAAAGTGACTGAATAGTGGAAGAATGATACTGGAATTCTTGTAAGCGATTCCCATTTCCGTCCCACTGCACAAGTAGCCCATTAGCAGATCCTGCCCAAATCATTCCATCAATTGTTGTGACCAGCGCTTCAGTTCTACGGTTATCCTCTCCAAAAGCCCCTTTAACTGCAGCACGTCGAACAGCATCAGCTGCTCCTAGAATAGCATTTCGTGAACGCTGGAAGAAACTAATGGAGTTTTGTGGCTTCTCCTTCTTTACACCAGATAATACTTTCATTCTTATCTCTTCTTCTACCAATGCATCTTGTACTAGTGACATGTTCTCAATCTGGCCATCAATGTTGAATACTTTTAAGAGTTCCCTAGTCCGAGCATTCCTACAAAATCAAATAACTCAGATGATGAAGAAAAGATTGAAGAACGACAAGAATGTTAGCATAAGGTCACATAAAGTTTCCGAGATGGTTCAGTAATTTATCTTGCAGTGACAGCTGCGGGTCTGAAAATAATTTAAGAAAGAATCTGAAACATGTAAAGAATTCAAGATTAGATAGAGAACTTTGTTCCAACTTCATACTCCAGGGAAACTATCAAGTAAGTACTAAATCCGATATTGCACACGTAGAAAATGCAACAGAAAGCACCTTTGACTACAAAGCTTCAGCACCACAAGAGCAATCAGCTAATTCATGTTAGTAGCTGGGTATAAAAAGGACTTAGAATTCCATCAAATTGACTCTTTGATATGTAAATCAGGTCTTAACAGCACAAATGGTTAATCAAGCTGTGGTTTATCACTTGCATTTTAATTCATGGTCATCAAGTTATGTCCTATTTAAGGACTATATTTTTGCCTCATATGTTTTCACAAAACTATCTATGCTACTGAAGGGAAAAGACTCAAATGCAAGATCGGGAATTAACTGAAGCAATAAAATGGTTGAGTGAGCAGAGCTCACTACTCTATCAGTGGTACCAAAGTCATGCTAAAGCCTTTTGAAAAATCAAACTAGATAGATTAAGCATTGAAGTACACAAATGATACATACCACAAAGCAAATGAAAGAAAACCAGCACTCCATACTCTTGACCCAGAGCGATCAGAAATCAAAAACTTGATATCTGAAGTAAAAATATTATTGCAGGGACCATTTGGTGCGACTTGGCTCCTCAGATCAATATATGATCTCTCCAATAATACAGCAGCCATATGCCTCTCCTCTGATGTTAGAGAAATGGATTTGTCTAGAGATTCCCAAGGCCAGATCTTAATGGCTCCACCTTCAGACCCCGACCATAGATCCCCTGAATGAAAGTAAAATTCATAGAATCAACAAAGAGATATGCAACAAAACATGGTCTCATGAAAAAAGCACTTCAGCAACACTAAATAATTAATCCATCTCCACCCACCCCCCAGGCCCAAAAAAAAAAAAAAAAAAAAATTTCTACCTGCTTGATAGACAGTTAGTTTAAGCCATCCAACATACATATGAAATGATTGTGTTTCGATTATCAATGAATCACAAGGGAACGGATTTTTTTTTTTTTTTTTCTTCATAAAGATGGCAATGGAATCAATATTTGGCACCATTTCCAAAGATACACAAAAATTTTCTTTTATGTAAAACACTTAGGAAATCTATATTTGAGTATTAAAAAATAAAATCAATATAGATAATAAGGAGGCAGCAATAAAAATACGAATTCAAAAACTACAATTTAATTCTCAGGAATTCAAAATAAAAGGACAATAAACTAACAGAAATACTATGATTTTACATGAATGACAACAATTAACTCCATAATGAAACATCCCAAATCAGCTATCTCCAGAACAACCTAACAATTGTTTACCAAGTGATGTGATTTCTCTAGATATTTTACAACACTATGAGTTTTTACCCCCTCCATTCTCCCTCTCACCCCCCCGGAAAAAACATGGACATATCATTTTTTTTTTTTTTTTTTTTTTTATGACAAGTGAATAATAAGAGTGCCCAACATGGGCCTATTTCCATTGTAGAAAGAGGGGATTGACCATAGCTATCTTCCTAAAATAATAAGTCAGGAAAAGTGATGTTTTTGACACATCTTCTCTGACGAAGCAAATCATCTTCACTGAAGGTTGAGATACTTGCTCCTAAAGGACTAGAATTCAATCGTATATTTCTTCATCAAAAAAAAGTGAAAGATTTGTCAACTTTATCAAAAAAATAAATTTTATACAATCAGCAAAGACACACCTTATGTACTTATTGGTGCAGAGATCACATAAACACATTAAATCAACAAAAGGTGCATTAAATAGAACCACGTGAATAAATTTTTTCTTGATTTCGAATTCCCAAATTTAACAACTGCTGTAAAGAAAAAAGACTATATTTTCAAGGAAGTTTAACCGCAAATATATATATATCCATACCGTAAGAAGTCATGACCAGCGAAAGCACAGGGCCACGATGTGCCTGCCAGGAAAGCCCTTCTTTAAAGGCACATCTACTATTCGTAATCCCATCCATTTTCCAGCATCTTACTCTCCCATCCTTATGACCACTCCATATTAACCTATTCCCGTCATCCCCAACCACACAGAGAGTAGCCGGGGTCTTAATAGACTCAACAAAAGGCGCCGTATCCTCTTCCACGAAGTTTTCGCAATCTCCAACTTCATCCTCCCCCTCCTCCTCCTCCCACTTAGTAAGCATGGGTTCACCATACATATTAACTAAATCCCAACATCGAAGTCCGCACTCTGTCCCAGCCCACATTTGCTTCCCATCATCCACGCAGACAATATTCCTCAAAAACTTCCCAATTTGACTCTCCCTCAACGGATGCGGCCTCAGCTCAATGCTTGGCGGCCGAGCAGGGTGTACTGCAGATCGTGTAGGCAATTTGAACATCCCCGCATCACCACCTCGAGCAATGAACTCCGGCAACGGATGCCTTTCTTTCTGTTGATTCTGAACAGAATTACTTCCATCTGGCGAAGCCGTCAACGATAATTTATTATCAAGAAACTCCATCATATAATGAAGGCGCTTCTGAACAGCATCGTTTCTCGACTCCAAACCAAATAGCTCGTCATTTTCATCCGAAGATGACGACAATTCCTCAAACCGATCGAATACTTTGGGGGAATTTTGATATTTCTGGTAATTTGAAGTGGAAGTCTCGTCGAAATTGAATTTCTTTCGGGCAGCGGAGCTGGAATGGTTCTCATCTCCGTCGTCAAATAGATTTGGAGGTGATGACAGAGCAAAGTTTCCAGAGTAAGAGTGGGAGTAATTGGAAGGAGACCGAGGACTGATGGTAAAAAAGGGGTTTAAGGTGTCGCCGCCGCCGTCGTCATCGTCGATCCGGCCGTCCATGTTGTTCGTTGTTTCCCAAAATCTAGAGAGAGAGAAAATGTGAAGGACGTGGAGGATACAGGAAATTGTATTGCCGTGAAGAAAGGGAACGGTATTTTTTTTTTTCACAATTTTTTTTCCTTCTCAAAAATATAAATAATATAATAAGAGTTAAGGGTTAATTTCCTTTTAATCCTAAAGATTAAAAGAATCTCTTTTTAGTCCTTAAATTATTAGGAAAATCCTTAAGTAGTCCTTAAAATATCAACTTGACATTAAACCAACTACTAAGGAAATTATTTAAGCCAATACTCAATATAAAACATAATTTTTATAATGAACACTCGCTTACAAAATCTTTGAGCAGTTATTAAATAAATACTCAAAACTTTTTATTCAAAATGGACCTAAAGTACGTCAAAATGGATAGTATTTTTAACATATGTTGAACACATTATTGACACGATACTTGCAATAAAAGGTTAATTATCGTTAATATCGCTTGCTTAGAAGATTTTTTAAGCAGTTATTAATAGGGACTTAAAGTTTTTTACTCAATAACGCATTTTAAAGTTGTAAAATGCACCTAAAATATGTCAAAATAGACAATAGTATTAACACATATTGAATACATTATTAACACGATGATTGCAATGAGAAGGTTAATTATAATTAATATCATTAGCTTAAAATATTTTCGAACAATTATTAAGTAAAAACTTGAAGTTTTATCTCAATAACGCATTTTAAAGTTTTAAAATAAAACATGTAAAAATGGATAATATCGTTAACATTCAACTATAGAGCTAATTATAAAAAATTTTAAAAAAAATTATTTAATTTTACTTAAATAAGGGACTAGAAAAAAAGTTTGGAATTTATAAGGACTAAAAAATAAATTTAACCAAAGAATCTTGTAGGTAGGTGTGGGGCCAGCTAGTCGTCCTACGTGGCACCCGCCAAAGAACGAGTCGGGGTGGTAAGTGGTAACGACCAAATAGGTACAGCACCGTCCACCATAATAATTAATTACTCCGTCCAATTTTATTTTAACATTTCACCATTTTTTTTTTAATATTTAAATTTATAAATATAAATACTTTCTAAACTATTATACATATAATTTTGTGTATATCACCCTTTTTTTTGTTTTTTAGGACAATAGATTTTATTTTAATTATTATCCGAAATTTTTATCAAGTGTTTATTATATATTTTATGTTTATCAAATATTTGTTGTATGATTTGGCTTCATTTCTCTTATCGATTTTGCTTCAATCCCGAGAATCCGAGTTCATGTAAAAGACAAAGCAAAATGGAGATTGATCTCAAAAAAGCGCAGAAACAATCTATAAAAAGGTAGAGAGAGTTTCACATCTCCTATTATTTATATATGATTATAATGTAAGAATATGAAATTTGTTATATTCTCAAGTGTTATTTAGAAATATCTTAATATCTTCTTTATAAGATCTTGGTAAGATTTAAATACTATTATCCTTAAAAGAATCTTTTAGAGATTTGTTTATATATTTTTAATTGATATTATAAAATTATATAGAAATGAAAAATGATATATCTATAGTAACACTTTTTGAAAAAAAAAATAAAAAAATAAAAAATAATATATCTACTATTGTACAAAAATGTATTCAATTAATACAATATTATATGCATACACTTAAATATATAATATTATCATAAAGGCAATGGAAGAAGTATATAATTTCGAGAATGTTTGTAAGATAAGCTAATAAGGGAATATTATATTATTCATGATTTGATTTAAATGATTTTGTGTCTTTTTCTTAATTAATGTTTCATTCATCCAAATAGGTGCTCCCAAAGTAATATTATTGGAAGAGAAATCTAGAGCATTTTGAGTTAGCATTTTTTCTTTTTTTTTTTTTTTACATATAATTTTAAGGAAAATTAATCATTCATCAATAAAATCTTTTTGAGTTATGTTCAATTTAATAATTTATTTAAGTAATTCAACCGCGTTGAATTTTTATTTGGAAAAGTTCTTCTTAGACTTATCTCTCTATAGGTAATATTCAAAGTTGAGACTTGTGTAAGAGGAACTAAACTTCTTCCACTTTAACCAACACGTGCTGGTTAATTTGGATAAATTATTTATTTTGTTAGACCGTTTGGTATTTGAAGTCATTATGATTCCAACTAATCCAAGTTTATACTAAATTACATCCGCAGGAATCTAATTCTTACTCGGGGGAATCAAGTTGCATTACAAAGTCTAACTTTTTCTTGGGAGCTCTTACATGATGCTCACGATAAGTGTCAAACTCTTCACATCGGGTAGTATTCACAACGTGGTTTTACATTTGAATTATTGGTATAATATATATATATATATATATATAATTGTCCCCACTTTGTGGGCTAATGGAGCAAAGCCCATCCTTTGTTTCTATCTAACCGCAAAGAAGAAATAAGCCCATTCCGGCATGCGAAATTTTCATCCCCACCCACAACACAAAGCATAATAATGCATTCTTTTTGTTTGTTCTACCTTTTCTATTTCTATTCCATTCATTTCAAATCTAGCCCCAAACTCTTCCACTTCATACAAATAATATATATTATATATATTCTATACTTGTTACCCGCCCCCACATTCAAAACTTATATGAATATATAATAGTATATAAAAATGAATGTAGTTATTTTATGTGATTGTACTGTCACGATTGGAGAGCTACAAAATTAGTCACGTTTTTAGGGAGACAAATGCAGTAACCGATTTACTTACGAAACATAGAAACACTACACTATAAGACTTTACTATTTTTTTCGAACCTCCTAGTTTCACTTTAAATATTTTTAATAAAGATTTGTTTGATACAATGTATTTCAAACAAACTTGTACTGAATATTTTACCCTCAATGAGGGCATTTTTGTATCCTCCTCTTCCCTTCTCTCGTAAATAAAAGAAACTCTTTTCCTACCAAATATATATATATATAGGTATTTATAATTAACTTCGAGGATTTTTTGGTATCCTGATTTATATTTATTAAATTATACAAGTCGTTGGTATCACATGAAGTGAGTATTTTATGATCCACGTTTTCTCCGCAAATTTTATGGGACGCCACCTAATATTTTAAGTTGGGTTGAAATCGTGATGGCCATTTCTTGCGCCTTGGAATATTTCAAACTACAAAAACCACCATATATTTTTTAATAAATTTCAATTATCAACGATATTTTTAAGTCATATTAATTGTTCTTGCTGTCTTTAATTTTTTAAGCCTAACTTGCACTTTTCGAGAGTAAGTGATAGAATATCAAAAGGTATTGTGATACCTCATCCCTTGAAATGGGTAGACAAGGTGATAAAATATTGAAAAGTATTGTTTGACGTGTTTAAAACTTCGTGAAGTTATTAAGCATCATGTTATAAATAATTTAGTAATATTGTTAGCTTTGACACACTTCAGATGAGCTTCACGAATTTAAAACATGTCTTTAAATAAAAGTTTTAGTCTTACTTAATAACGACTTCAATAATCTCATATCTCGTTTATGAAACTTAAGGTGACAACAAATACAATTTTTTTTTATTCAATTTATAGAAAAATATTTAATGATAGAATATTAATTAGAAAGTATGTTAAAAAGAAACAAGAAAAGGACATGCGTTTCAAATCCTGGCTTGGGTATGAAAAAATGTTAAAGCTTCTGGTAAGTTGTCTTACCCAATGAGATGCCTACAAATTAGCGAATGAGATTAGATGGGCGTAGAATGACCTGACGGCCGTGCCGTGGCCAGTGACGGCAGCCAGGACACCGTGCGATAAAGAAAAAAAAAAAAAAAGAAATGGTGAGGAAAATTGCATTAAAAGCAAAATAAAGTAAGGAATAAAAAGATCCGTTAAAAAAATCATAAAGGCGGGAGAGTATTTATTCATCTCGGATTTCCTATAACTGATTTTAACTTAACTTTAAGTAGGGACAAAGTAACGCACTCCGCTCCAAAATAAAGAAATACAAAAATTACTTTCCAAAAAACGAATCACGGGATGCTATTGTTGTTGTCCGAAGACAATCACTACCTTCACATCCACAAAATACCAGATTCATTAGATAAAATACCAATCATGGACATGGGTTGATCATAATCAGATTCTTTTTCTTTCTTTTTTTTAGTTTGTTTAATTGAAAGAGATGTACTTTGTTTTTCTTGGTTGTTCAACTGTTTTAAGTTAAAATTATCTTCTTTTTTCTTTTTTTAAAGAAAAATGGTATGTCATTTTCATTTAATGGGTTGGTTTCATTTTTTAATCTTCTTTTGTTTCCATTCTGGGATTTGAAGAATCTTGGGTTTTTTTAAAAAGGGTACTTTTGATTTTGCAAGGGTTGTTCTTGTTCATCATTTTCTTGAAGTTAAGGTGAGGAATGTTGTTATTATTCCAGATGATTTTCTTGGGATTCTTTAAAGTTACTTCTTGGTATTTTTGATTAATTTTTTTTGTGGGCGTTTGATTTGAATGTGCAGTGGCAGTATATTTTGATTTGGGGGAAATGAGTTTTCAAAAGATTTATATTGGGGTTTTCTTGGTTCAAGTTTTGGTGTTATCAGTTGCTGCTGGTGCTCATGATAAGCGCCTGTACATATGGCCAATGCCAAAGTCAGTTAGCTATGGTAGTGGGATTCTCTATTTAAGTGATGTATTAGTATTGAAGACTGAAGGAAGCAACTACACTGATACTACTGGTATTCTCAAGGAAGGGTTTTCCAGGTTGTTGATACTATAACAGGAACAGGAGGGCATGTAGTTGACGCCAATTTTTCCAATTTTAATCCTTCTCAAGTGATCAAAGGAATTCATATTGTTGTTAATTCACCTGATTATGAGGTTCTGATCCAGTCTTTACCCTTCTTATTTTACTCCTCACCAAAAATTTGATTTGACCAGATTGGTTGTTTTCATGGTTTTTGATTTTTACTATTGTCATTTCTGATTACTCTACTTTTTCACAAATTGACAACCTTTTACATATATGTCCTGTTTGGAAGTATTTACTCTCTCTTTCTGTTTTCTTGTTTCTTGACTTGATAGTAACAATAGCTTTTCTGTTTCTGTAAATTCTGGTAAATTTGATAAAAGAACATGGAGTTTCAAAATCCCTCTTTGCTGCTACAACTTTCTTTTGGGGGATTGTGGTGAATTCCTTCTGTATTACCATTGATAACCAGTCCACCCCAAGAAGAATAACAACTGAATAAAAAAATGCTAAAAGTTCCTAAAACATGAGCTGTGGAGATGATATCAGGGTTAAGTTCATTCAAGAATTATCCTGATTTCAATTTCTTTATAGTTTTTATGTGTCTTGAACAAACTGTGGCTAATGATAAAAGAAGTCCTTTGTCTTTCTAGAGAGTTCTCAAATCTACTCCTAGCATTCATCACTCCTTTATCTCATATGCAGCTGCAGTATGGCGTTGATGAGTCATACAAGTTGTCGATACCCAAACAAGGAAATCCATTATATGTACACATTGAGGTATGTTTCAATCAGTTTTCTTGAAAATGTAAGATCTTGCTACAGTAATCATCCACTGATATATATATATATATTATATATATATATATATATATATATGTGCCCTTAATTTATATTGGATTCTTCATTACCTATCAGTTCTTACTGGAATATCGGTGGCAAAACAAAGAAATGTACAGAAGTTGTGTTTTCTGTACTTATAATTCTCTAACTTTAGGATTTTCATTTTTGAGGCAGGCACCATCTGTCTATGGAGCATTGCATGGACTTCAGGTATCATCTTGCACAAAAAAAAAGTAATTTCTTTGGTTAAAAGAAAACATAAGAAATGAAATGATTTCTTGGAATGATATTTTGCAGACATTTAGCCAAGTTTGCCAATTTAATGTCAAATCCAGAGCAATTGAAGTTCATCAAGCTCCTTGGACTATTTCTGATCAGCCAAGATTTCCTTACCGTGGGCTTTTGATAGGTGAGATGGCTTAGTGATTTAACTTCTTTGTTATTTATGATTTTTTCTATCCAAAGGTAAAACAGGGAAGGATTTCTGAGTTATTGTGAAGCAAAATAAAACATTGCTAACATTTTTGCTCAAAATTCGTATTTGCCACAGATACTGCCAGACACTATTTGCCAATTCCTGTGATAAAGAAAGTTATTGAGTCCATGACATATGCTAAACTGGTATATTATATATCTCTTCATACCTGCTATTTTCTGTTCTAACTTTCCTTCAATTTAGAAGTTTTTTGTAAATGCAGAATGTGCTGCATTGGCACATTGTAGATACACAATCTTTTCCACTTGAGATACCTTCTTACCCTAAATTATGGAACGGTGCTTATTCAAAATCAGAACAATATACAATGGTTGAGGCTTCAGAGATTGTAAAGTAGGTTGATCTTGCCTTATCTTATACTATATTCATTTGGTCTGTTGTGCCTCATTGTTTTGTGAACTCTAATCTGATAGCTATGCTCGAAAACGAGGAATTCATGTACTAGCTGAGATTGATGTTCCTGGACATGCTGAATCCTGGTAATCTTAATTGTGCACCTCTATGTTTTGGCCGAGAATGATAAAATTGGGTCACAATCTCTAGCAATAACTAATATTTTCAACTTCCAGGGGTATTGGTTATCCTTTACTATGGCCTTCAGCAGATTGCAGACAGCCACTTGATGTCAGCAATGATTTCACTTTCAAAGTTATAGATGGAATTCTCTCAGGTGATAATGCTTCTTGACTCAACTGATGCAGAATTTGTTTTTCCAGAAATCCACTTTTCTGAAATTTCTCATTTTCCAGATTTCAGTAAGGTCTTCAAGTACAAATTTGTTCATCTGGGTGGGGATGAAGTAGATACTAGTGAGTTTTTACCAGTTCATATGCTAATCATTTTCTCTTTTTTTTTTTTTTTTGGCGTGTCGTATTATAGAAAACTGAAAGCAATAAATTTTCTGTGCAGATTGTTGGACATCAACTCCTCACATAAACAAGTGGTAAAAGTTCTTTTTTTGAAAAATATTATTAGTATTAATGTTAGTAGCAGTAACTCAATTCTTGTATTCATATAAGAACACAAAAAACATAATATAGACATTAATGCTGATGGATGGATACAACAATTTGGTAGGTTAAAGGAGAAAGGTCTTAATGGCTCAACAGCTTATGAGTACTTTGTCTTGCAAGCACAAAAGATTGCTGAATCCCTTGGCTATGAAATCATAAACTGGTACAAAATCTTCAGTTCAGATACTTTTTTCCATGGATTTCAACATGAAACTAACGGAACATGCTAAACCTGCAGGGAGGAGACTTTTAACAGTTTTGGTAGTAAGCTGAGCCGGAAAACAGTGGTCCACAACTGGTACAACTTTTTGATTTTGCTTTTTTTGCTGCATCATTAACCTAGAGTTCCACATAGACATACATATATATATATATATATATACAGGAGTAGTAAGAAATTCGATTAGACTTATCTTTAAACTCTGCAATAGGCTTGGTGGTGGTGTTGCTGAAAGAGTAGTTGCAGCTGGATTGAGGTGTATTGTGAGTAACCAAGATAAGTGGTACTTGGACCATGTGGATGCAAAATGGGATGGTTTCTATTCAAATGAGCCACTCGCGAATATCTCAAAGCCAGAGCAACAAGCATTGGTTTTAGGTGGTGAAGTATGCATGTGGGGCGAACATATCGATGCATCAGATATAGAACAGACTATATGGCCACGAGCTGCTGCAGCAGCTGGTACAATTTTCTTCAAATTTGAAGATTTCTTTTGTTTCTCTTTTTCTGTCTTTTAATGATGTTTTTTTTTTTGTTATGAATGAAGAGAGGCTGTGGACATCATTTGACAAGCTAGCCAAGAATCCGAAGGATGTGACTGCAAGGTTAGCGCGTTTTAGGTGTCTGCTGAACCAAAGGGGAGTGGCTGCTGCCCCGTTGGCTGGATTTGGTCGACAGGTACCAGAAGAACCAGGATCTTGCTTCTCACAATAGGCTGGATTACCATATATGGTTCTCTTGAATTGTCTAGAAATTTCAAATTGAAAATGTTTAGTGCTGAAGAAATAGGAAGAACTCCATATTCTATTCTATTCAAGAAGAAAATGGGAAATTTTCATTCATAATCTTATATAATCCACTCTGCAAATAGACATAGAAAAAATATCTCAGAAAAAGAAAAAACTCATGTGATGATGTCTTTGTACAATGAGAAGGCAAAGAAACATTCATATGAAACTTTGGGGAGTTGGTAAGTATGTTTTGACTTTTCATGGCTTCCATGGTGGGGGAGGGGGAGGGGTAGCAGGATACAGTGGTGGAACTGCTGAGAACATTGTGTTCTTGTCAACACCATTGCCACCACTGGTTGTCAATGATACTAAAGCAGCAGTCAAACCAGCATTTCCAGCTATGGTTGGCTCCGTGTATTTGAAACTTGTGCGGACATCCTGGAATTTGTCAAACTTATCTGGTCCTCCAACCATGGCACCTGTAATGTTATGGGGATTTGGATTCCGGCTATCACGCCACTTCCACCCCCCTGTACATGAGACTTTGTCACCTCCTGGAATTGATGCACCCCGGTGATGAACATGTTTGGGAAATTTCGAACCATATCCCACTACATAGCTCATCTTTGATGGATTTGCACCAAGAATGTAATCAATCTAAATAGGCCAAATTGGAGAATATGTTAGAAACAGATTCATGAAATTGACCCCAAGAAGATGTGAATTCAAATCTTTTTAGTACTGAATGAATATAAAACCTGAGAAGTTGCAAAACTGCGGATTGTTTCCAAAGTGATAAAAGAAGGGCCACAATACCATCCCGGAATACCACTTGCATTCATATAATCTGCGTACAAAGATGCTAAAAAGGCTGCATTTGCTACATATTGCAGAGGTTGCCCTCCCCCATGGTTTAGCTGAATCATTCCACCTGCAAAAAAGGCGAAAAAACCATTTTACATACTTGAATGAAAAAAGTTCCAAGTATGTGTGTATGTATGTATGTATGTAAGTATACCTTGTGTCCAGTTGAAGACATTGTATCTATGAAGATAAGAACACATGTTGAGAGCAGTTAAATTGTGATAAGTTTTCAACATTTCTTCATAAGGGTAGCCCGGATTCAATAACAATCTAGTTCTTACTAGCAAAAGCATAGCTGCGGGTAACTTGTTATCCCAGCTCAGAACACTGAGATCAGGGATCATGCGAGCAGCTTTAGCATTTCTTGACAAGCCAGGGGCAGTAGCCAGAGTAAGGTAACTGGTATTTCCGGTAGCATAGAACATCCATGCAGCTCCCCACATGTATTCATCCCAGTATCCAGAAGAGTTGTAAAAGGGCTCAATGTAAGGATTTCCACGACAATAAGGTGTTCTTTTGCCAAAATCCCTAGCAAATCCAAACACAGTTTGGGCACCTTTCACAAGTTTATTTGAATAAATAGCATTGTCTCGAAAAACTATGGATGCTGATGCTAATGCTGCTGCCATTTCCCCTGCAAGATCTGGACCTGAAGTTGCTGTTTGAACTTTTCTTTCGTAATCCATGTCTTCTGGCCTCTGCCAACAGTAATGATCATCTGGGATTTTCGAATCATTCAGCGATCCACCAACCTTAAAGACATTGAAGTTAATATCAAAGAGACATTATTAGTGAAAATACATTGAATATATATACGTATATTGGCTTACTTGGCTATAGATTTTATCAATTTTTGTTGCAGATGAGTTGAAAGTTAAGAGCAAATAATCAGTTCCCCATTTGATGAGGTCTCGGACATGATTATACTCTCCAATTTCACGATACTTGTGTTCATATTCGATTAAACTCCAACTCAACATAGTCATTGCAAAAGACATGGGAAAATGGAACTTGATATTGTCTCCAGCATCATAGTATCCTCCAACTAATCCTCCTTTAACATCTGTTAAATTTGATCCATCTTGTAACCCTGAATCTCCTCTCCAAGGTATACCATTGTTCTTAGGCAATTTCCCAGCTGCATACACAGCATTCTCAATTCTTTTTTAGTCCATTGTACAACCAGTTAATTTTTTTTTATTAATGTATTTTTATATATATATATATATATGTATATATGTATCAAGAGAAAAACAATAGTCAAACAAAAAAAATTTGGAAATAGTAATGCCCAAAAACAGACAGACAAAGACCTGCTAATGTAGGTATAACTGAAGAATTTTAGATGATTAGGAAAATTATTTAAATATATATATATATATATATTTATTTACTTATAATATAAAGTCAAATTGTATGATTTTATTTTTTATTATTATATGTAGCCATGTGGAACTAGTTCCAAATATTTGACAAATTCTTAACAGCTATATCTTTTCTGTCTAATTAATCTAGATTATAGTACCAACCTTAGAAGAAATAGAAAACAAAAGGAGACATATTTCCTTGTTTAGAATCATATACTTAGATTGATACAAAAATTTTCTAAGGGGATTAATTATAATTTATATATATTTCTTGAAATTTATTACTAATTAATTATTCTTTATAGAATAATGAGAAGTTGTTTAAACGAAAAAGACACTTCCAATTTTTAGTAGTTTTTAAAGAGAGTGAAAGTTTGTCAAGTAATATGTTGAAAGAAAACAAAAAGAGTATGTGATACGAATATTCAAGTATCATGAAAGTATGAAATAATTTGATAGATGAAGTAAAAATACATGGAAAAATTGTGTTGAACAATTATGGGTATAACTTTAGAATTTCTTTCACAAAATAATCAAGTGTCTAATGAAAAGCTTAAATGTATATGATTAAGAGATCTTTCTCTTATGAGTCTTTAACTCAACCTATAATTTGTTATTTATGACAAGAAAATTTAAATCATCGGTTAAAATTCATTGTCATGTACACATACACATATACATACATATATATGTATATATATTAATAGCTTTCGGTTTCAAGTCAAAAGTATTTAATCCGCGTATGCATTTTCTACACGTTAAATATAAACTATTGGCTCAAAAGTCTCGGTACCATCTAACCTCTAGGGGAACATTTCTCTAATTATTATTATTATTATTATTCTTTTCCTTTTCTTTTTTTTCCGTATATTAATCCCTCTCAATAAACTAAGTCAAACAATTTTTTATATAATTATTTAATTTATTTATTTATTTTACTAAAAAAAAACTTTATTTATTTATTTATTATACGCAGTTCTAACAAACAACCCAAGTCGTGCATGTTGAGGTAAGTGCCTGCTCACATCTAGCTATTTCTGATTTTGACATTCAAATTTATATATATATATTTTTCGATTAACTAAAAATAATGAAAAATAATAGGGAGGGAAAAAAAAAAGAGTGTGACTAAATCAAAAGTAAGGAAAACAAACAAATAAATAATAGTAATGAAAAAAAGAAAAAGAAAAATAGAGATAGAGAAGATGAAGAGTTTGGACGACGTACATTTTTGGGCGTTGAAGAAAAGAAGAGCCTTATGGAGGGCAACAGTGTAATTATCAGGAATAGGAGGACGAGGTTTGTGTTTAGGAACAAGTTTAACGATCATGATCGGAAGTCCGATGACAAAAAATGCGATCAACACAGCGTAAACCGTCCATTTAAGGGCTTTTGTACTGCAAACAATGCAACCGAAATCTATATATTTCGTCTTCTTCTTCTTCTCCGACGGATCTAAAAGCCAACTCTGCTGTGTTTCGTCCAGATTATTATTATTATTGAAATTCTGTTGATGGTATACCGATGACCTGTCCCAATCATTATTATTATTATTGATTCTGCTTCTTTCTTCTTCATCTCCGTGAATCGAATCGTTTATCTCCAATGGTCCTCCCCAGTGATTCGAATGCATTTTTTTCCCCCTTTTCCTTTCCTCGATTTTTCTCGATCACATGGAGAAGGAAAATTACGATTCCCCTGAAAATGAGAAACGGTCAGTTCCCAATCGAAACTATATATATATATATATATATTACATTCATATACATACCTGGAAGAGAAAACTGAATTTCAAAAGGGAAGTGAAAGAATTCAAATTCCACTACGAAGGGAAGCACGGTTGATTTCCATGGATTTGAATATGTTCTCTCTTTCGCTCTCTTTCTTTCTGTAGTTTTGTATATTTATAGTGTGTTAATGTGAAGCATGTATGTCTGTGAGAGAGAGAGAGAGAGGGGGAGAGAGAAAGAAGTTGACAAGAATATATATATATTTTTCTACTTGAATTTGTTTATATATATTTGTAAGGTTTGTTGGAATGGATTTGATGGTTTGAGAAAGAGACTGAAAGTTGATGTGTATATATATATATATATTTGATAATGGAAAACCATCACTAACATGAGTTCAAAGAATTATATATATATATATATATATATATATTATATTTATAATATTTTATTGTTGTGATTAATAAGTATATATATAAGAGAAAAAGAAATGCATACAAAGATTTGTTTTAAATAAATTTCTTACATATTAGATCTTCATTATAAATTATTACTCAGTTAACAAAATTTGGTAAGAAATAAAAAATTATTTAAATTTTTATAGGAAAATCAAAATCAAAAGAGAAAAAACAGAGTCTAATTAAAAATTAAAAAAAGCAAAATCGGTAAATTAGTTGAAAAAATTATTAATCTCAAATAAATTACACTATAAAATTTTGTTGCAGTAGAAAGAACTGGGTGGAAAAGAAGTGAAGATTTCGTGAAGAATTTGAGAGAGAGATAGGAAGAGAGAGAGAGAATCTGAGGGGGATAAAGAGAGAGAGAATGAAAGAGAAATTTATATCTGTATATCTCATAAGCAGTATCCAAAACAAATAAGTCTTTATATAGACTTATTTCAAAGAAAATATCTATCTTATAATAGAAATATCTATAACAAACCTTCCCCCTAATACTGAACTTGTCCTCAAGTTCAAATCAAAATACAGCAAATTTAAACTATCCCCAAAATACAGCAATTTCAAATAAAACAGCAAACAGAACTTCACTTCTGATTATGCAGACATAACAAAATTTGGGAATCTTTGTTCAAAAACTTCAGCTGCTTCCCAAGTTGCTTCTTCCACTGGGCACCCTTCCCACTTTACCAGATATTGAACTTGAACCTTATTTTGGAACTTGATGACTCTTCTATCTAAAATGGTTGTGGGTTTAATCAGATTTTCCACATGTTTACCCTGCATCCATCCTGGAATATGAATTGCACTAGGTAAATAACCATAAAATGGTTTCAATTGAGATACATGGAATACATCATGTATTTGAGCTTCCTTAGGTAACTTCAACTTATAAGCCACTTTCCCAATTGTTGATATAACCTGAAAAGGACCAAAAAACTTATGTGCCAACTTCTGGTTGCTTCGTTGCTGCACAGAATTTTGTCTATAAGGTTGTAACTTCAACCAAACCCAATCACCAACCTGCAGCACCCTTCAGATCTCTTCTTATCACTTTGTTGCTTCATTCTTGCTTGTGCTCTAGTCAAATTCTGCTTTAATTGAATAATCATATTCTCCCTCCTTTGCAAGCTTCTGCCACTTCAGCAATTGAAGATTCCCCAGGTAGGTATGGCAAATGAAGAGGTGGAGGTTGATTATATACAACTTCATAGGGAGTAAATTGAGTTGATGTATGAAAGTGAGTATTATACCACCATTCTGCTATGGGCAACCATTTAATCCATTCTTTTGGATTTTCTCCACACATACACCTTAGATACATTTCCAAACACCTATTGACAACTTCAGTTTGTCCATCACTCTGTGGGTGATAAGTGAAGACAGCTGCAATTCAGTACCATGTAACAAAAATAACCCTTGCCAAAATTGACTCATAAAAACGCATCTCTATCACTCACAATACTTCTTGGCCATCCATGAAGTTTAAACACATTATCCAAGTACGGTTGTGCCACTTGAAGAGCAGTATATGGGTGTGACAACCCTATGAAGTGAGCACTCTTGCTCGGTCTATCTACAACTACCAATATCACATCCCGATTTTCGATTTAGGTAGACCCGAGATAAAATCCATAGAAATATCTACCCAAACCTCATTTGGAATAGGTAAAGGCTGCAACAATCCAGGAGAAGCTATAGGTTCATATTTAGAAGCTTGGCAATTCTTACATTGCCTAACAAACCGCCTTACTTGCTTTAGTTAATCCCTTCCAATAAAACAATTGTTTTACTCTTTTAACAGTTAAATCTCTTCCGAATGACCACCTTCGGGGCTAGCATGTTGCCATTGTATGAGCAAAGTCCTCAAATGATTGTCGGGTCCTATCACAATCCTTCCCTTTTTTCTTAGTAAATCTCCCTTAAGACAATAAGAAGGAAATTGTTCTCCTAGTTCCACTTTTTGAATAACCCCTGTCAAAAATTGATCTAAAGCATAACTTGCCTTAATTCTTTCTTCTAAGTCGAAGAAACCATAGATAGTGTCATACCCATAAGCTCAAGACCTTTGACTCTTGAAAGAGCATCTGCTGCAACATTTTCTTTACCAACTTTATATATTATTTCATAGTCAAATCCCATCAACTTAGATAACCAAAATTGCTGAAATGGTGTAGATATCTTCTGTGTAGTAGCCATTTAAGACTCTTCGATCTGTCCATATCACAAAGTGATTTCCCATCAAATATTGTTCCCATTTTTGCACAACGAAATACTATAGCCAATAATTCTTTTTCATATACGGAAAGTTTCGCCATTTAGGACCAAGGGACTTGCTGATATAAGCCAAAGGATGTCCACTCTGCAACAAAACGGCTCCTATTCCCCCTTTGGAAGCATCTGTTTCAATCTCAAAAGGAATATCAAAATTAGGTATGGCCAAGACAGGAGCAGTGATCAATGCTTCCTTAAGTAAATCAAAGGCTAGTTGAGCTTCCTTTCCCGCTCAAAAGCCCCTTTTTTTGCACAAGTCTGACAAAGCTTTACTAATCACTGCATACCCCCTTATAAACTTCCTATAATACCCGCCAATCCTAAGAAACTCCTCAATTCCTTCACGTAAGTAGGAGTAGGCCACCTGCTGAATAGCCAACACTTTACTTGGATCGGTTTCAACCCCTTGTGCGGAAATAAAATGTCCCAAATACTCGACCCGATCGTAGCAAAGACACATTTGCTAATTTTAGCAAACATTTGATGCTTCAACATTAGCTGAAAAACTGCAGTTAAATGCATCCAATGATCAACCTTAGTTTTGCTATACACCAATATATCATCAAAGAAAATCAATACACATTTCCTTATCAAAGGTTTAAACACTTGATTCATCCAGTTTTGGAATGAAGGTGGTGCATTAGTGAGTCCAAAAGGCATTACCAAAAATTCGTAGTGGCCTGTATGAGTTTTAAAAGCTGTTTTATAAACATCTGCAGCTGCCATCCTCAATTGATGATACCCGGATCCGAGATCAATCTTGCTTGAAAATAGTAGCCCCCGAAAGTTCATCAATAAGTTCTTCAATTCCTGGTATAGGAAACTTATTCTTAATAGTCTCTGATTGTAACTTCCTATAATCCACACACAACCTCCAACTACCATCTTTCTTCCCAACCAATACTACAGGAGAAGCATAGGGACTATTCTGGCTGAATTATCCCCTTTTCTTCCATTTCGTAATCAACCCCTCAATCACATCCCCCCGTTAAAGGATACCTATATGGCCTAATATTCACGGGGCTTAGCATCCGAATCCAAAGGTATTGTATGATCAAATACTCCTCTTGCGGGGGGGGCAAACAAGATGGTTCCGCAAAAATCTTTTGAAAGCGATGTTTTAGATCCCGAATTTCTTGAGGTTCCACTCTAGATTTTTGGATACATTGCACCACGAAGCTTCATGACATTCTATTGCAGGATTTATTTGAAGTAAGCAAAACCGAATAGAATTATCCAATAATTTTGATGAAATATCTCCTTGACGATTTTGCTTTTCTTGGGAACAACTCCATGAACTCGACCAATTCCTTATTCCTCCTAAATTTCATTATCATTTTGTGAAATCCCACTGGATTTCCCCTAAAGTACTCAACCATTGTATGCCTAACACCATATCACAACTTCCTAATGGAATGAGCATCACATCGGTGGAAAAATGCTGTTCAAGTATCTTCCAAGAAAATCCTTTACACATATATTGACAAGCAATTTTATTCCCATCCGCCACGGAAATAGCCAAAGGAGAAATTTGTTCAACTTCGCAACCCAAGCTTTTAGCATATTCTAGATCAAGGAAGTTATGAGTACTACCAGAATCTATCAAAATATGCAAAGGTTTCTTTCTAACCATACCAACTACTCTCATAGTTTGATAATTCCGCCCACCAACTAAAGCATGAAGTGAAATACAAGCTTCTTCAACATCGAAGTGCCCTCATCCTCCCGGATATCCCTTTCATTCCCCAAACTGGAGGTAACAATACCGCTCACCATTTACCTCCTCAACTTCACCCATAAATTCAACCGTAAACAACCGTGGTTCCCTAAAAGCGACATTTATGGCCTTTTTCAAAAGGTGCATCACAATAAAAAGATTCCCTTAGCTATCTTCTCGGCCCTCACACCCGGGAGAATATATTTGAAGTTCTTAGTTGTAACAAGAGGTTTATGCACCGACCGAACTGGTTTTTTTTTAGGATAGGTAGATACAGGCTTAGAAGAAAAAGGCAACGAGAGGAAGTTTATGAGTAGGTGTTGGCGGAAGGGCGGGCGATTTTGAATTATCATTTTGATGATTTAATTTCAAGGATGGCTGAAAATTTCTATGGAGACTTGAATTAAGAGAGTCCTCCTGTAATCTAGCATAATGCATAGCGGAAAGCAGGAAACCGGTTTAAAAGCCTTAACGAAAGGCTTAACAGCGAGGTTTTAACCCCCCAACAAAGCATTCAACCACAAATTCATTAGTCAACCGATGACCTCTCTAAGCATCGGAGACCTATAATTCTCAAATTCATCCAAATAAGACTCTAGATCGGCAGCTTGTTGCGGTTTACTAAATTTTTCTACAAAGATTATCCGATGAATCATCTCTAAATCTAGCTAACAAATCCACAACAAAATCAACCCAAGCAACATTTCTATTCATAGCTAGATAACCAGAAATCCAACATTCAACCTTTATCACACATGTAAAGTGAAGCAAGATCTACTGCCGATCTTCTGGAGTTTTGCAGAGGACGAAGTACCGATTGCATTTCTTAATCCACTCCCGAACATGCGTACCATCAAAACGAGGGAACTCAACTTTAGGAGTAAATCCAATTGATTTGTGTTGCTTGCTCACCATTCCGTAAGTTTGAATTGATGTTTTCCCGAGGGAAATTCGTTTCCTCATGACTCCATTTGGCTCTTAATTCCATCATCATCGAAGCCAATTCATCGATCTTCCGATTTGTGGACTCAATCTTGTCATCCATGGCCCGAATCCTTCCTTCCATTGATGTAATTCTTTGAGCGTGATTCCTAGGCGCCAGACTTGTTGAAGAAATTGTGGTCCGAAACGTTAATTGCTCCGATACCAATGTTGCAAGAGAAAAAGAACTGGGTGGAAAAGAAGTGAAGATTTCGTGAAGAATTTGAGAGAGAGATAGGAAGAGAGAGAGAGAATCTGAGGGGGGTAAAGAGAGAGAGAATGAAAGAGAAATTTATATCTGTATATCTCATAAGCAGTATCCAAAACAAATAAGTCTTTATATAGACTTATTTCAAAGAAAATATCTATCTTATAATAGAAATATCTATAACAAATTTTAAAAATATAATAAAAGAGGAAAGGAAAAAAGGTCGTCGTCTGTATTACTATTCCTCATATTTCCAAACCAATGTGAGAGTTTGCAATTCAAAATTGTAGGCAATCACAATTCCTTTTTCAATATTCTGAAAAAACATTTTTCTATTTTAAATTTTTAATATCTTAAATTTCGATAACAGTGAATTTCCATTAAAGCTAAACTCATGTTGTGAATTTTGATCCAATTAGGTTGTTGTGGAACATCAGCATCAACCAAATTCAAAGTCCATATGTTGAAGATGACAACGAGATCAGTATTTGAGGTTCAAACTTTGACTCATATTATATGAGATTCAAATATGATTAGTTAAAAGAATCATCCTATAATTTGAGATTCAACTCATTTAAGATACTTTGTACCTTACGTAAAAAGGAAAAAAATAAAATCAGACTAATTTTTTTTAAAAGGGAATTTGAAAAAAAAAAAAAAAAAGACTTCTAAGAAAGTTTGAACATCATGATGAATAGTCATTTTAAGGGTGAGAATTAGAATAATGTGTGTGAAATGTATGAGAGAGATGATGGAAATTATTATCATAGTTTTGAACAATAATATAAAATAGTTGGAAGTGCAAGATGCAAATATTATAAATTTTTTTTTATTAAAATTTTTAATAAAAATATTGTGATATTTTAAAAAAAAATGTATATATATATATATATATATATAAAGAGAAAAAAGAAATGCATAAACAAAGTCAAATTAAAAAAAAAAAAAAACTTTGATAGAAGTAAAAGATTATGCAACAAAACAAAATAATGATAAAATTGGTAAATTAGTTCAAAAAATATTAATCTCAAATAAATTACACCATAAAATTTCAAAAATATATAATAATAAAAGGGGGAAATAGAGAGAGAGAAAAAAAAAAAAACTTGTTTGGGCTGGTCTGCAGATTTGGACTATTGGGCTTTGATAGATTTGAGAAAATTAGACGGGTTTGATTTAATTGCACGTCTGAGATTAGGAGTTTCCATAAGTAATATAAATTAGTCATTAGTTTAAATAGTGAAGAGTCTCCAATTTAAAAATTACTTCGTGTTCATCATTCGTCGCTTCATTTTTTGGACTAAACTGGTTCCGATCGCTTCTGTCGGAACAAGGAGAGTCGGAAGTAATGGTTGTGCCGGAGTCCGGTGGGAGGATATAAAGGCTATTACAAGTCTGCGGTAGGTCAGTATACTCTAATTTGGGAGATGGTTTTTTCGTATGATTTCTGGTTTTCCTCAATTTCTTAATTGCAATGTCAATCATCTGCAGGAAGTGAATTAAGTCAAAAGGAGTTAATTAATTAATTAAGATCAATTTTCTGCAAATTAATTTATTAATGAAAATAATTATAATCGGGAGAAGGAATAAATAAATAAATTATTAATTAATTGATTTATTACCCAAGGGTAAGGAAGATGATGATCAGGCGTGTGAAGAAGAACATATCCGAATTCGCTGAAAATCGATCTTGAAAGATGCTCTTCTGCGTCTCCGATCGCGCGACAAAGGTTTTTCGAGTTTCATGACGGCTTCAATCAATTTCTCCAGGTTGGTTGCTCTCTTTCCTTGATTGTTATTATAAGGTCATTCTTGTGAGTTTTGTTGTTGAGTTTTTGGATTTTGAGGCGTCTCCGAATCCATGAATGATTATTCATATCTTGGAAGTTGTTTGTTTCCCGCTATTTTTCTATTTCAATAGATTTTAAATTTAATGGCAAAAATATAATTAAGGAGTCATTCAAACTGTTAATTTTTCTATTATGTATTAAACATTTTGGGAATTATAATCGCGCAACCTCATCAGCCCAACTTTAGATTCTTGGGTTAGCCTTAATAAGCTTTGGGCATCCAGCTGTTCAAGCCTAAGGATATATGGATTACCCCGAACTTTACCCTCCTGGAGCTATTGAAATATTGAATGTGGACATATTTTGAAACCTTGAACTGGCCCAAGAGCATATAGCTGGGCTAATGAGGTTGTACATATAAATAACAAAATATGTTAGGTTTTGAATATTACATTAGATTAGATTACAAGTTTTAGCAGTTTTACCGTAAGTCATTCTTGAAAGAGTTAGATTTTTCAAATAAGAGCTAGATTTTTAAAACACAATCAAGTTAGGAGAAGACCTTACTAGTAAGAGTTACACTCAACCAAGATAGAAGACCTTACCACCTTAGAGTTATTAGGATCTATCATATATATATATACATATGTATCAGTCATCAATGTGTTTGAGATTTATTTAATGGAAAGAGAAAATAATAAATTTACCTTTTTTCTTAATAGGCTTAAATTGGTTTTGATGTTCCTTGAATAGTGAATACAAATTTGCACTTAGAAAAAATAATAGAAAAAAGGAAAGGGCAAAATTGGAACTAAAGATCTAACAGATTTTTTTGTTTTGAAAAAAAGAGGGGGGGGGGGGGGTGTGATATGTTAACCCCATGACCCCAAGTTCAAAAACACTGCAGAAATTTTGCCTAACAGTTACTAGTCACCATGAATAATGGTAGCAGTAGTAGTACTAATACTATACAATGTGAAGTGGTGCATGATAAGTCAAATATAAAAATACAACTCAATATATACCAAAAGCATATAAATATATATATATATATATATATATATATATATATATTTGGTGTTAGTAGTATTAATAGTAGTATTGAAAGAGGCAAATGAAAGAGAGGGAAGGCATGCAGAAAAGGGAGGGAGACAAAAGGCATGTAGGAGAATACTTGCAATAATTTAAGGGAGAGTTTGTAAGAGATGTTATGTTCTTCATCTGTTGTTTTCCTACCCCCACTCCCCCCATGCACCCCCACCCCACCCCCTTTTTGTAGGAAACCGTGCGTGCCAAACTCCAAGAAAGAATGGAACTTTATATGAGAGGTAGGAAGGAATAGTCAAGCCCTGATGCATGAAGGGTTATCAGAGAGAGAGAGAGGATTAGTCAATTCTGAGGTGAGAGAAAGAGAGTAAATAAGGGGTGGGGAGGTTGGGGAAAGATGGCATGGAGTTGGCACTTTCCAATAAATGCAGAGGCATTGAGTAGGCAAAATCGCATATTTCTTTCTTTAATGAATGAATTTTTCTTAATTTCTTTGCATGGTAATGGCAATGGAAATGGCCGGGCAATAGAGAGAGGAAGAGAAATAGTAAGAGAGAGAGAGAGAGGTGCGAAGCAAAGGAAAAACCTAACTGTGTGCAGAGAAGCAATGGGGCAGCGAAACAGCAATAGCTGCAGAAAAGCCAGAAGCAGAAGAGTCAGAGGGACAACCCGAAATAAATGCTAAAAACCTTTTGCTTTTACCATTTGCCCTTCGTAGGGCGTGCTCCTGTCGGGATATCCCCCTACCTTTAAAACCGTCCCTTTCACTTCATGTCATTACACCCCTCCCACCCCCCACTCCCCACTCTAGAGACATATACATACATATATATATATAATATGCACACACACAAGTAAGTGAGTGTATCTATCTACCTATAGTACACAATAGTAGTATCATATATACACCCATGCATTACATGATATGCCTTTGGCAGCTAGCCCTTCTTTTAACCTTCTCATGATCACACATGCTAGGGTTGATCACCTTATTGAGGTTTCAAATATTAACAAGTCATCTTCGTTTAGTCTCATCAGTTAATACTCAGATTATTTTATTATATTTATATATATATATATATATATTGTATATATCATTTTAAATATATATAAAACATGCAACTAGGTAAGAGTTGATCACATGCAATATACATATGTGTGTGTATGTAGAATGAGAGAGAGTGAGGAATGCATTTTAAGCATAATGTTGTCTTTCTTCCTCTCGTATAAATTGGTAGCTGAAGTAGTGAATATAGATGAAACCTAGCTAGCTAATGTGTTTAGTGATTTAGAATATATACGATTTATTTTAATTATATTCCGGCCATTTTGGAGAAGAATTACAAAGGGAAGTTTTTGGGAAGTTAGTGGTAGACTTAATTTTTTTTTTTTTTTTGATAAGAAGTGGTAGACTTAATTAAAGATTTAAATTAGTCACTTTTGTTACTTAGTTTAAAAGAAAAGAAAGAAATTAGGAACTAACTCGGAGATGAGATGACTAGCTAAAGAGTACTTTCATAGTACAATTAGTACAAAAATTCAATACTCCCTAATTAATATATATGTGTATATATATAATATACACACACACATAGTAGTAGTACTGGTCCGTAATTAATAACCCTGATCCGTAAGATCGATATATTACCCTTAACTTGAGAAAAAGATTCCTCGACAACAAGAAAGTGAAAATAGATTCATTTTGAGTTGATCTCTCATACATTTATCTTAATATTGTTGCAGAAATATTATTATCAAGCAGTACTCCAACTCTATTGTTATAAAAAGGCTGGGAAATGCCTACACATTGACTTGCAGAAACTTAGATATTATAGTACACAAGTAGTTATTTATTTCTTTATTTATTTATATAAATTATTCGGTATTTGAGGTGTTCTTAATTTCATGGTGCCTAGAGTGTGTTAAACTCGTAACTTTTGGTAACACTTGTAATGCGTTTTTTTATTTCTAAACTAAAATAGTTAATTAGACTATGAAAATTTTCATATAGTATTATTGTACATAAATTATGCATTAAGTAGACATTAATTAATCCAATTTGTGCCAATTATTAATACAACTCCAATTTTTTTTCCATGTTTAAATTAAATCTTAATTACCCTTAAACTTTCCAAATTTATTGGTTGCATGATTTGAATTTATATGGGTATACATACATATGATATTGCTACTTCTACTTCTTCTTCTATAATTTTACTTAATATAGAAAGAATTAAATTAGTTAGAAGATTTTACAGGCTAGGTTGCACACTCTTATGTAGTAGGTGCAAGTTCTGTCACAATCTTGACCATCACACTGCATTTGACTTTGAACAATAGCAGACTATTATAGTATGAATATGTATATATAATAATCTGTAATCACCTTTTTTTTTTTTGTTCAAGAATTGGGCAGCAATTTTCAAATCTTATTTGAATTATCATTTATCATATCAAAAGTGTTTTTTTTTACCAACCACTTTTGGCCTTAATTCATTTTATCAAGTTTTTATGATATATATATATAATGAGTTATGCATGAAATTTAGTTTCAATGTACTGTATGTACAACAACCCTACCAGCTGGCATCAAATAGTGTAAATGTTTATAAAGGTTTTCAAATTAGTAAATGGTCAAATTTTCTCATATGGTTTTCCAAAGAAGAAATAGGAAAACCTAACAAAATCCAAAGGCTAGAAGACGAAGCGGATGAGGATAGGGAGTTGCTCATTGTAACTTATTAGAGTTAACAATATGCTTTAAGGTAAAAAAAATTAAAAAAGAAAAGCCCTTTTAGGGATTACTTTCTTGCCATTGAAGAGTCAATCATATCTCTCCCTGGAAACATCCGCAGAATAAATATGTACTTATTGCTGTTTGGATTGCACTCATACATATACATATACATACATCTATATATATATATATATAAATGGTTTCTCTTCCTAGCTATGTTAAAGGTGGTTCATGTTGAAGAAGATCTTATGATGTATGTCTAGTGTAATTCCATGAATTCTTTTTGGATTAGTTGTTAAACTTTACATATTACCAAAAACTATATGGAAAAAGAATGAAAGAAAAAAAAAAAAGGGAAAAAAACTCGTGTTGCATTCATTTACTACGTACCAACGTAACGCATGCCGGTGATCTCTTTCTTCTTAGCAATTGCAGCAGTACCTGATAGATGAGAGAGAGAGGAGAGAGGAGAGAGGAGAGAGGAGAGAGAGAGACTGTCAAAGACATTTATAAGTATGGCCATCATTGCATTCTGCGTCATCATTGTCGTGCTCTGCATTTACACTATGTTTTCATATTCATATACGTATGTATATTATATACACACACATATATAGAACTTGCTGGAAGGAAAGAAGGAAAAAAAAAAAAAACACACAGCTTTTGAATTTGTATGTATTTGTAGGTGACGAAGTAATTAGGTTTGGTTAAGAATGTCCAACTTATTTTCTATTTCTTTTGTTTTTTTTTTAATCCTATTTCTTCTGTTTATGAAAGAAAGAAAAGAGTTCAAGGAAGACAACAAATAATATATATATATATATCCAATCTTTTGTGAAAAAAAAAATTTATTTTATCTCATAATAGTTTTTTTTTTTTGTGTGTTCATGTGAAAAAGCAAAGGTAATGTTTTGAGATTATTTTGCATCTAATAAGTAACATTTTTTTTTTTTAAAATCAAAAGTTGAAAGATATAGTTGGTAACAATTTTATGTATGATTTTAGAGTCCGAAAAGAAAAAAAAACAGCTTATGTAAAATGGAATCAATTCCTTTTGAAATTTGGAGGAAATAATATATATATACATATATACATATATACATATATGTATATATGTATATATGTAAGTATAATATAGTGTGGTATAGAAACGGGGACTTTGAATGCGAATTCAGAGGATGGCATTGAAGTCATGGGCGCACGGCTCTTCGTTCTTTTTCATTAAGAAGGAAAAGACATGGTGTTACCCGACTCGTCCCACAGTTCCTTTTGTTCCTTTCTATATATATATATGTGTATATGTATATATATTCTTCTTCTTTTCTCTTCTTTCTCTTCTGGAATATCTATATATATATATATATATGTGCATATTTGGTCTCAGAAATGGCATTGAATTGCCATTTAATTCTTCTATATATGTTGATTTTGGAATGCATTCATTTCAGAGGTGTGTGTGTGTGTGTTTAATTATTTTCTTAAGTAGTAATAATAGTTAGTAGTAGCAAGGGATCTCTCTCTGCTCAATCATATCATCATATGTCTTACAGCGTCAAGACAAACTTTCCCAGCAAGAGATTAATGTTACATTTCTTTCTTCAATTTGCTAGTAGGATTTATTATATGTATATATATATATATATATATATATATTGAAAGTTCGTGCAAATAAATCAACAACTACTCTCCTGTCAATTGGTCTTTTTGCACCAGGGTATAAAACCCTGTCAATCTTTTACCACTATCACTATATACCCCTTTTCCATTCTTTCTAATCAGTACTCCTTTATATATATATATATTATAATTATTACACGTTACATTAAGAAAGTAAAGTAAAATGATATTTTAGTTGTATTTTTTTTTTAAATATTTTTGTTTATGTGTGATAGATAAAAAATGGATGATATATATAAGCTCATAGAGTGTATACATGTATATGTTTAGGAAAGTGAGAACTTTATATATTTTTCTTTAAAAAGAAGAATTTATTGTTGGACCATGCATATTTGGAGGAGGTTTCATATTGGTACAAAAAGAAAGAGAAATTTTTCTCAGGCTTCCAAATATTATTCAATTATTGGTTACACCATGTTTGGAATCAAATTTAATTTAACTTTGAAAGTCTTTTTTGGACTTTTTTTCATTATATATACTCATCAAAATATTACTTTTAGGTCCAATATATATTATATATATATATATTTGACCCATTTGTATGTCTCTACCTGGTCGTGTTTTTTTTTTCCTTCTACTTTCTATTATTGCTTTCACTTTTTTATTTGCAAAATTAGTTGTTTGATCGTTGTATTATTTTTATTTAAATAAACGAGATTTTACTTTTTATGGGACTATCGAATTTTTATTTTATTTTTAATGGGATAAAAGGGTTTTCATCAAATTTTATCTATTTTGAACTACTAAAATCTACATTCCAAGCATGTATAAATCTTGTTTTAAGAATTTTTGTCATTTATAATCTTATTAACTAACTCATAACTTAATAAAATTGTTGTTTCTTCAATCAAGCTAGCTCGATTGGGAAATACCCAAATATAGAAGAAATTGAAAAAACGTGAATAAAATTGGTATGAGTTAGTTAATGAAATAATACAAATGACAAAATTTTTTTGTACAAGACTTATATGTGCTTGAAACATGAATTTCAATACCTAAAAATTGATAAAATTTGATGAAAACACACTTTTTTTTCCAATTAAAAATAAAATAGGATCTCGAAAATAAATATAAACACTAAAATGGCCAAAAGAAAAACAGAAGAAAAACTATAGAAAAGGCAAAGAAGAAAGATTCAAAAGAATGAGAACAAAAGTGAACTGTTGATGAACTCACAGATGTTCAGAAGGAGAGGGGCCCTGCCAGCTCTCTTAGTTACTGTGGAATCTTGAAGACCAAACAAGTACATCTTCTGCTATCATCCAAATTGTTCTATATCCCCTTTTGTTCTAAGATTGTTTAACCTCTCTATATATACATACATATATATATATATATATATATATATATATATATATATTGGCCACAAGTAAAACATGTACAACTTTCTCTCACATCAAATTAAGTCTTCTAAACTAGAATTTACGGATAGTTTAATATTTTTTGGCAACGCTTATTAGGCGATTAACAATATCTAATCATATGTTATATCATTGAAAAAGGTTGTAAATTGATATATATATATATATATAAGAAGAGAGAGAGAGAGAGAGAGAGAGTTTTTGAATGGTAGAAGAGGAAGCTACAAAGAATGTTGGATAATCTATGCATTCTTATATACTCAAGCCCTAACAAGAAATTTGTACCTATCAACTTTTAGGACCTACAAGTTAGAAGATGTTACCACATACTCCCTTAATCCAACAAAAAAAAAAAAAAAAAAAAAAAAGTAATGTGCATATATATATATATATATATATATATATATATATATATATATAAAATATATGATTTTTTGTGTGAAAAAATAAAAAAATCAATTTGTATCTATTTGTAATATATAATGCATACCGACAATAGTGAATATTTAAAAAAATGTAATAATAAGGTAAGAATAAGGTGATAGTCATCTATTTGATGTGATTTTTTTTCTTTTAGTTACTTAGGTATTTTTTTATACAAGTTAAAGTATCCGATTCTCTCCCGAATTAATCGAGGTGAATTTCATGCTTACTTAACTATAGACATTATATCAATATTCTAGTAAAACATTAGGTGTTAGAATACAAATATATATATATCATGAAAATTCTAATTGGATTGCAAATTATGAAAATTGAACATAGTTTTTTTCTTTCTAGAGTATGAGATGATCATAGAAGAGCTAATGCAAAATAATATAACACTGATGAAAAATAAACAAAGTACCAACAACATTTGGTTTTGGGTGTAATGTTCCATGGATTTTCTTCTTTCATTTTTTTTTTTTTTTTTTTTTTTTGTATGAAAAATTCTTGAAAACCCTAAGAAGGTTCAATTGGCGCCGTCCTCCGCCCATCTCCACCGGCAGCCCTTGGATGCTGAAACTGACTAAGCTGACCAATGCTAGCCGATACATTCATAGCTAAAAGGCTACTTGCATCATAATTGTTGGCTCCTCCATCAAAAGCTCGGATCACCTGCTGCTGATCCCTAGGGAAGAATTGGTGGTGATAGTAAGGATCTCGTCCTCCTCCGCCGCCTCCGCCTCCCGCCACCTGCTCCGTTACCACTGCTACTTATGAAATTAATTCCCAAATTCTGCTGGTGGTGGTGATGGGTCGTGGCGGCTGCAGCAGCAGCCGCGAATATCCCGTGACCGGTTAGGCCGAGATTTTGGTACTTGGATAACTCGGATTTGGCGCAGCTCAAGTCGCGCTGGAGTTGGTGAAGCTGGTGCTGGAGTAAAGAGATTACGCCGACGCAGCCGTAAACAGGGTCGCGGAGACGCATATCTGCTTCGTAAGCTAGGGAATTGACGGCGTCCTCGCGCTGGTGGGGTTGTAAGTCGTTGAGCAATTTTGTCACGTTACTCGCGCCGAAAACTTTGTGCACGTTTGCGAATTTCTGTGGTTGGTCTGGCGGGAAATAAGGTGCGAAAACGCATTCCGGCTGGCATTTTCGCCGGAGAAATTTGCATGCTGCGCAAGGCGATGTAGTTGCTGATGATGACATGATTGACTGTTTGATTGATTCTTTATACTTTCTTTAAAACAACCTGAAAAAAAAAAATCAATAATTATTAATTCAGAAGAAATATATATATATATATATATCACACACACCATGAAAAATGTATAGATGTGAACAAAAATGAAGCTTTTTTCTACCCCAGTTTTCTGATTCTGGTAATGATTAGATTAGAAGGGCCAAAAATATGTACAAACATAGAATGGAAAATTCAAAATATTTTGGAAGAATCTATAAAAAATAAAGAAACAAAATCGGAAGGAAAAGAGAGAAGATCCCAACTGAAAGAATCGAACTTTAGAACTCCTTTTTCTTATAAATTTTTTTTTTTCCAGAACAAGAAAAGGAAAAAGACATAAAGAGAAAAGAAGTTAAAACATCTGGTATAAGAACCTAGTATAGAAAAGTGCATATATTCCTTTGTCTTAACAGCGAAAAGAAATCTGATGTAGACAACCCAAACACCCACAAATATATATTGACAGAGCCGCAAGAATCATGAAGAAGATGAACAGAAAAAAAAAAAAAATTCCTGATCTGAAGGAAAAAATCTGATCTTTCTTGAAGGAAAAAAAACAAAACAAGAAAAACCAAATCAAACAGAAATTCAAGAACCTAAACCCGGATTAAAAAACTGATCTTTTTTTTTCTCTTTAAAAAAGAAGGAAAAATTCAATCTTTACCAGAGAGAAAAGTAAGATAGAGAAAAAATAAAAACACCTTATGCAGATGGTGAAATCCAGTATTTATCTATCAGTAGAAACGAGTGAGAAGAAGAAAGAGAGGGACTTTTCTGTAAATTATTATTCTGTCTAAATTATCTAATAAATTTCTAAGGGTGTGAAATTGAAACCGGAAAGAAAAAAAAAAAAAAAAAAAAAAAAAGATTGGATTTTTGGTTGGGAAAATATTTAGTATATGGAAAGTGTTTAATTAGTTTTGTTAAAATCAATCAATGATATATGAAGTTTATAAGGAAAGTTTGTAAGCTTGTATAAATATACTCATAATTATGGTAAGAAAAATCTGTCATCACTTACCATAATCTTTTTTCTTGATTCACACTAACAAGAAAAGAAAAAACTTTGCAATTGGGATAATTTTCTTGACTTTCTAGGTGTGGCCGGAGTAAGAAAAACAAAAATAAAAATGAAGAAGAGATAGTGTGTGTATATATATATATATTTATATGTATATACACTATAAATTATTAGGGTTTAGAAAGCAGGGAAGGAAGGAAAGAAGATTTTCACCGGAAACTTTTTTTTTTTTTTGGGGAAAAAGATTGGATCTCGTGAAAGTAAGGACTTTTTACTCTTATAACTCACCACTTTCGAAGTTTAGCTATATCTACAAGTGTTGTAATTATAAGCAGATCTTGCTTTGCATTTCATTCATTCATACTTACATGAAATGATGAGAGAGAAAGAACCAAAACACAACAAAAGAATGAAAAAAAAAAATGGAGATATTTAGAGAGAGAGAGAGATAGAATACTTCATTTACCTGTTTCAAAAAATAAAAAAGATGAGACTTTTGAGATGAAATCGTGAATTTATGCAAGAAATAATAATAGTATTAAAAAAAAAAAAAAAAAAACCAAAATCTTTCAACCGTGTGTGTGTGTGCATATATACATATATAAATTTTAAAGAAATAGAGAGAGAAAGTAAAAAA